>RJWM01050354.1:0-10792 GCA_004363535.1 Dasyprocta punctata
TTTTTTTTTTTTTTTTTTTTGCGGCACCGGGGATTGAACTCACAACGTCACACCTGCCAGACAGGTGCTTGAGCCACTGAGCCAAACTCCCAGCCCTTCAAACTCCAGCTTCTTTAAAACAAAAAATCCTATGGAATCATACAGACAATAAGGGTCCTTGAGTGTCCTTCAATCAAAAAGCAGCAGTATCCTGTGCTACACCACAGACACAAGCCAGTTGCTTTCCTATGGAGCCTGCTGTAGTTAAGTACTTCGCCCATTGCCACCCATATAAACTCATTCAAATTTGAAAGCCACAGTGTGGATCTTGAGAACAGGCAGGTTCACATTGCCCTCTGTACCCCATGCTTATGCTTCCAGATTCCACTGAACTGTGGTCTGGATCTGCCACTGAGCAAACAGCTTGGCTTAAGTGTCTGCTTGTTGTAGAGAGAAATGTACTATAGGATTTTAGCAGAGAGTGATTTCACCAGCTTGGAGAATGAGAGTAGAAATGATAGGTTATTCATGGAAAATAAGTATGGCTTGAAGATTAGAACTGGGAGTGAACCTTCCTTGTGAGACAATCCTATCATTCCAGGGATGCAGCTCACACAGACAATGCTAATTCATTTCCAAAAAAGGCACTGAACTGATGGGGGCCACATGTCATGCCCACACTCTCCTCCAAACTTCTTGCTTCTAGTCCATTCACTTCCAGGAAACACTGACATGATTTGTCTTAAACATCTGAAAGTCAGAAATCATTAGATGGTGAAGTAGATTCCATGTATATAGACATTCAGACCTCGTTTATCTATTATTATTTTTTAGAGCAGGGAATAGGCAGTTAGTGAGGGCATTCAGTGTCATTATTATAGAATCATCTTGGATGAGATGGGACAGAATCCACATGTTAGTACCCCCTGATATATCTGAGCTGATAAGTCTGCCTGTTATTACCCAAAGAATCAAGTCTCTATCTTTCCACAATGGGCCTGTGTCATAGTTATTCAACCTTCAGTATTTTAATCATCTGCCAGCCATTAGATGGCCTCTCTAGAACAGTTTTCTATAGTGGTACGTGTTCTAATGGGGGAGGCCAGAGTCCCTCAACTGTGGGCTCAGTAGACTGCCATGCATTGTAACAGCTGCATATGATGCACAGCCAGCGAGTAGAGGATGGGTTATACCACAGCCACCACTGTGCTGATTATATCATGTTTTCTCCTTCCTCATTTAAGTTTCTAAAAAAGTAGATGAACCATATTACAGTGAACTTTTGGCTACTGTGAAGCCAATGGACTGGGGAGTAAGAATGTTGAAAACTACCTGAAAAGTTAGATGCTTGTATGCTACAGAAAAAGTGGAGCCGTTACAACTCCTGAGCATTAAAAATGTTACCGTATGTAGTTAAGTCTTAGAGGAAGTGATTGTAAGATTGTGCGGGAGGCTTTCTTTTTAGTTTCTTGGCTATAATTTCTTTTAATTTGGAGGCAAGGGATAGCCACGGGAAAAAAAACGTACCTTTCAGGATGAAAGAGTATAGGAATTTCTGTGACTTCTAACATTTTTTTAGATAATGCCCCTCTAGAGCTCAAGATGGTAACATGTCACTTGGTTGATTAAATTGGGTTTAATCAGTTCCTGACTTATTCACAAACCTTCAGTAACTGAAAGAATGTGAAGTATTAAGGAGGTTAGTATTTGAAATCAGGGTATTAATTAATATTTTGTATATTTTTTATTTTAAATTATTGACATACTGATAATAGATGTAATAGACAAAGACATTTACCACACTTTTTTTTTATCTTCCTCATTTAAAGAAATACAATATTATACTCAAATCCCAATAGCCTCACAGGCCTCTTCCTCTTTAGAGTTATCCTTCTCTTCTATTCTTATCCATATCAATTTCATGTATATTTTCTACTTTTATTTTTGCAAAAAATAATAATAACAAAATGAAAACTAGTATAAAGAAAAACGCAAAGCTACTTGCATTCTTTTGAGTAAGTGGCACTTTTCTGCTACTTGCCTTTTCACTTACTCCTTTTCAGTCTTATCATCTATTATTTTATTGTACTCATGGCTTCAGATTGCCTTCCAGTGTCACTCATTAAAGTTCTAGCGTTTTCGGTGGGATAAGCTTAACTTCAGGCTGCCCAACTTTGCTATGCCACAGGCTAAGTCTCTAGGGCACATATCTGTGAGTGGCACTGCTGACTGCAGGTGTGCATAACTTCTTTCTTCCTTTAGTTTTTTATTTTAAAGAGGATAAAACAGAATAAAACCAATAAAAACAAACTAGTATAAGAGATACAGGACTTCAAAACAACACAAAATCAATGATAGTTATCATAATGCCTTTTGATATCTTCTATTGGGGACCCCAATCTCCCGAATGAGTGCACGGCAAAGGCTTAAATAAATGAGACAAGTGGTATGATTTTAGGGCTCCAGGAGGATCAAAGCCCCTGCAGAGTCCTTGACTCTGCAGCTGTCAAGGCTAAGACAAAGACCTCTCTCCTTACCCGTATTTATTATCAAAGTAGACAAAGAGAGGGGATACTGAGGAAAGCGCGGGAAATGAGCAGGACCTTGGGAGTCACTTGAAAGACTTCTCCAAGTAGTAAATTGTGCCAATTAAGGAGAACTGTCTTATCTCCATGATGGCATTTAAGGTGGGAAAGAGACGCTGCAGATATGTGATGGTTGCAGCTGCAGTCTCTATCTATTTACTTGAGTCTGAGCCAGGCGTCTTTGGTGGTGACCTTATCTTGCCTTTTGAAGTATCTCTGGCCTCATTGGCCACTACAGGCCTCGGCCAGGATCAGTGATTTATAGAGGTTCACTTACTATAAATCAGCTCCCATCGCCAGGCAAGGGGCCTAGGCCTTGGACAGGCTCACAGATAAACAAAGCCAATTAGTTAATTTTAAACCCTGCTCAAAGCCCCTTCACAGTGGTCTCCAACAATCTTCAAAGTAGCTACAGATAACTTCAGACAGTAAAAATCAAACAGAATAGAATAAAAACAAAACAATGAATGCAATAAAGGACTTCAAAACAAGCCAATAGGAAATCCAAAGTTGCTACCATAATATATCTTGCTATCTTTGAAATAGCTGCTCCTGCCATCAGATTTGACATAAACAAACAAAACAAAAGAGAATAAAATCCAACTCAACAAAACAATGGAAATGATATAGGACTTCCCAAACAAGAGCATAGTGAATCAACAATGGCTGCAACCCTCAGAAGGAGGTCACCTCTAGGTGTCACACCACATAGCGATATTCTCTGAATCTGTGATCAGACCACTGGCCCTAGACCTGCAATATTAGTGAAATACCAAAGCACCACAGGCATCCAATTGCATTTCACCTCCATAGCTATCATCACAGCCTGTGTTTCTCCAGATAAGCTGATTGCTTATGGCTGGGAGGAGGGGATTGGTACCTATTGTTTGTCAGCCCATGCACCACAAGGGGCTGGTGTCCAGTGGTCCAGTCTGGTGGTGACCCATGCATGGTGCTGGTTCCCAGACTGGACTTGCTTGCTGGGGGTAGAGAGAACAAGGTCACACAAGCAAGCAAGCCCAGTCTGGGAACCAGCACCATGCGCGGGGTGCCACTGGGCTGGAACAGACAGAGCCCAGCCTCTCCCCATGAGTTAGTGCCATTTGTGGACTGGGAGTAGAGAGAACAAGGCCACACTGATTCTTCCTTCCTTTTGACTACATAGGTACAGCTGAAAAGCTCTCCAAACTTAATTTGCAAACCAAAACCATTACCCAAAATTTCACAAACTTTTGTCATCTAGTTTTAATTTGCATTCTGGAATTACCTGTGGGACTGAATGTGTTGATCATTTTGATTTTCCTTTTAGTGAATCCCCTTTTCAGAAATGTTTTGCTTCTCATTTTCTCATAGATAGAAGGTTTTTGCATAGACCCAAAGACAACCTTTTGTCTTCTTATGGCACAGAACTTTTGGGGTTTACTGCTTGTCTTTTAAACTTTCTTCAGGTGTCATTTGACTATAGGAATGTTCAATTATATTATAATTTGATTTATCAAGATCTTATCTTTAGATATTTGCATTTTTTTCTTATTTAATAGATTTCAGACCCACCTCCCATCAAGGTTTTGCTCCATAAAAATCATTAGAAAATGCAGGGTCCTTAGCATCCCACTCAGGACCCCTTCTGTCTCTCTGTCTCAGACAGAAGCTTGCTGTATTGGGTGATATACTATGTCCCCCAAGTCCTCATATACTTTTGATGGGACTGAGTCTGGCACTTGTTATTGATTTGTTGTGTAGCGCCAGGATTGGTGATGTGAGTGCTGCACCTGCCCAGTATGGAACTGAGATACAGTGTAAGGGAAGGCGGGTCTTCCTCTTCTGCGCTTCCACCTCCTCTCTCTCCAGTGCACCTTGCTGCTTGCGGCCGCCATAAATGGTGGACCCACCATGCCATGCTGCCTTGGAGCCAACTAAGTAAGGACTGAAACTTCCGAGAAACTGTAAGAAATAAACCTTTCCTTCCCTAATTTTGGGTGTCAGGTATTTTGTCTTGGCAATGAGTAAAGACGCTTGCTTTCTCTCAATAAATATATTCTGCTCTTAAAAAATTTTTTTTTACTTTATGCCAGTAGTAAAATTGTGTTTTTCTACATTTCCCCCATAAAGTTTTAAAGCTTTTCATTTTGTATGTTCGTCTACTGCTTACTGATTATATGGCGTTGGGTAATCTCTTTGACTTCCTTACTCCAGTTTCTTTATTATTAAGCAGGGGATGGTAATCTGACCTCCATCCCAGGGTCGTTATGAATATAATAAAGGCAACATAAGTGTTGGCTGTTGTTATTAATATTAGAAGTAATTATATTAAAATAATTTAAGTAAATGGTATGCAAAAGATGATAAGATCTATATTATGTTTAAAAGATATGTGAAAATATTGAACAATATATAATTGTTCATATTTATAATTGATCTAAGATCTATACTTATAGATTGTTCAATATTTATATACATTTAAAATATGTAATATTTACATTTATATACATTTCTACTATGATATGCCAAATAATATATGAGATAAAGAGCTACTTATATATCTTTAAATATCATAATTATGATAATGTAAATTGGAGAAAAATAGTCTATGGAAAAAATTAGGAGTTTAAATTAAAAGATAAATAGATACTAGCAATATGCTCCTGACATGTCATTATGAGTTTAAATTAAAAGATAAATAGATACTAGCAATATGGTCCTGACAAGATAAAGCAAATGAGTAGAAAAACTCATCTATGAAAATGCTAACCTCAGGAAACATGCCTAGAAAGAGTTATACTAAGCAAAATAAAATTTAAGCCGAAGTGTATAAACAGGGACAATGATGGATGTTACATAAAAGAAAAATCTTCTAAGAAATTACAATAGTCATGAACTCAATTCCCCTAATTGGTAGCTTTATAATATATAACATGAATGAATTCTGACAATATTATCGAAGACAACAAAATTATAACAAAAATGCAAGATGTTAATGTGTGTCTATCAGAAACTGAGTTATGAAGCACAAAAAGCTTTAGAAAAGTTTTAGAAGGTTTGAACAACAGAAGTAGAAGGCTGCCTAATCCTACCTCAAAATAAGATAGATCTATGTCTCTGCACGCTGAAATAGAAAATATTTATAGGTTTTCAGTACACAAGAAATGTTTATAAAACCTGACCACGTATTTCATATTTTCAAAAGGGTATTGTGTAAACACACCCTTATGTTCACATTATTAATACTTTTAAAAATAGTTTTAGAAATTCAGAAACATTCTCCGTAACTCATATTTTAAAAGAAACACAAAATACTTAGAAGTGAACCATTTCAAAAGCATTGCACTCTATGCAAGTGATCCAGAGAAATAAATACATAGTCTTATATGCATTTATTAAAGAAAATAGAAGACAATTAATTATAAATTACTTCAGCAGTCAACTTGTAAACTCAAATAGGACCTTGGCAAACCTGCATAAATCAAAAACAGTAAAGTAAAACTCTATCAAGAAAGACAAAGGGAAGCAACAAATCCAACCTTAGCTCTACATCTTGTTCTAAATGAAACCTGAAATTCTTTGGGAGGGAGTGCTATTTCTCCAACTTACACAGCAAGTGCATTTTAAGATAGTCAGTTGGTGGGGCTGTTGTAGGTGGCGATGGAGGTAAGCAAGCAGTGGATTTTTTTATAAAAGTTTTTGAATGGAAAATGAAATCTCTAAATTATAAGAATGTAGTAGAGAAACTTTCTAACAGAAAAATAAAATGCAGCCCTGAAACTGGCCTCTGTAAGTGCTTCTGTACCTGACCTTTCGCAGGACAGACCCTTGCCTGACTGAGCACACGGCCGCAACCTGCCTCAATGTCATGCTCCTGGGGAAGCCTTTGGTATTGTTTACCGACTGAGGTATTCACAAGCATCAGCAGCAACCTTGATTTTCCACAACTGACACAGGAATGGTCATGACTTTGGCTTGCAGACTGGCGTCAGTGAGACCGGTTAGCCTGGAGGAGCTTGCTGGATTATTTCTGCATAGCTCGCTCTTTCTTCTGAAGCCATTTATAGCACCAAGCAAAATTTCAGCGAGTTGGAACCCTCTTCTCATTTAGCAGATGTTTTGGCAAATGATAATTCTGCTGATAATCTAAAGAAAAGTGGCAATGGCAGTTAGGAACTTCTTGGGATGTTGAATGCCCTGCAGGAGAAATAAATCAAAAGTAATTGAAGATCTCTTTTAATGGAGTGGATTGATTTGGTCTTTCAGGATTACAGTTCAAGTGGCTAGGATTACACAACTATTTCCACCTCAGGCTCAACCTATAGACCACACAGAACTTTAATAAATAGCACATTATTATGATGAAACAGTGCATGTTCTTTTGATAAGTACTATGATCCCTATTTTTGTTACAAATGTTTTTTTCTGCCATGATGCATACACCATTGTTACCTTCTCAGGGATTTCTTCCAGATTTTTGATGTCCTGAGCAAAGAATTGGGCAAGATATGCAAAAAATGCAGTGGAGATTTACATTTATTAAACATAGGAAAAGATGTATGTTCTGCAGAGTTAGAGAAAGCCACTGAGAGAATCGACTGGGGTCAGTGAAAGTCTTTTGCGTCTTTTCTTCCTCAGCCTGATGTCAGATCCAAGTTGCCCTACCAAAAGCCTGCTTGGTTTTGCACTAGATGTAAAGGAAGAATTAAAGATAACACTTTCTAGTTGGTCTCAGGTACAGTTTGGGAACTGTGTTCTGCGCGTTTGTTCGGTGTCTCCGTGATTGACAGGTCATGCCCACTTGTCCAGCCAGCTTGTCCCACCCGAATCTCCTGCCTCACCATGATGAGTCCTTATGTTTGGAGGTAACCCTTTGTCACAAAGAATAACCTAGTTTTGGAAAAGACAAGTTTGGATAGTTTATGAAGTAAATACTAAGACTATGTCTGAAAGATTATTAAACACAATGTATAACTAAAGCTTGAGAGAACTAAGATTCCTTAATCTACATAGTTGTACATTTAATAAGAACTTTGCATTCAAGAAACTAAAATCAAACTCTTTAATAGGAGGTAGGTAGTGGGCGTTTGTGTATTGATAGTACATGCGTACAGTTTCAAACTAGGGATTTTATTTTATTTTATTTATTTATTTAAGAGAAAAAAAGACACAGAAAAGAAAATTAAAAAGCAAAAGAGACAAACAAAAATAGCAACAAACTCAAAACAATAACAGTACAGGTTTTCAAGAAAAGATGATAGGACTTTAACAATGGTTGTAATATTGCATATTGTTGGATTTTAAACATTAGGCTACACCATTAACACAGTTTGATATCTTAAGAGCACTCAATAAAAATCCACAGTAATAATAAAAAATGCAAAGGAAAATTATTTTTCATTGTAGATCTGGAAATCTAATTGTTTTTTCAAGAATAAAGGTTTCATGTTTTCTAACCTCTGTTGCCCTAGTGGGAAAATCTGTTTTTTAATGCTATTGTAGAATATCCTGAGACACTAAGAGGGAATGATGTGCTACAGTCACTTTTGTAAACGTGTTTTTTTAAATCAATAATTTAATCAAAATTTATTTAGATTTTGCAACTGCACTTGAGTCTTCCTGAATTATTCTCTTTAGAAGAAAACATTCTTCTACTTGCCTGTTCTTCAGGCTTTACATAAAAACAACAAGAAAAGAAAAGCACAAAGCAGGTTTTCCAACTCTCCAAGAGAATTCACAGAGACATTTACTATAACCATGCATGTAGCTGATACTCATAAGAGTGTATTTATTCTTAAGTAGTTGAAAATATTTTCTTTGATTTCAGTAATTTGGTTGCTACCATAATGGGAGCATCAAGTTTGTGGCCAATAACAGATCCATGAAATTATTTGTATTTTATTCTACTTACCCGTCAAGCGAAATTTATGTCCCTGTATCCACCAGGACTCTACAATTCTCATTTCACTATAGACTCTCTCCTTGTGTAGCAGGGTTTTTGTTAAAATGGTGAACCTGGGGCAGAGTAGTAATTTATCCCCCTCTCTCTCTTGGCCTCCAGCAACCAAATTGCCTCCTTCAGAGATTTTTGTTTTACTTCTGTTATTCCAGCCATATTATATGTTACAACAGCAAAAATCATTAATAATAAGAACCTTTACACTGTTTGGAAACTTGTTTTTGTTAATAACGTATGTTAGAGTGCTTCCCATATCAGCGTTTTTAGAGTTGATTCATTCTTTTTAGTTATATTATTTCATTGTTTAGCAATACCATAATTTATTTCACATTTTTACTAAAGGATATTTAAGTCAGTGGTTCTAAATTAGAGGTGATCTTGCTCCTAGGGAATATTTGTCAGTGACATTTTTGATTATGACTCGAGAGAAAGTGCTACTTTTACTTTTATAAATGTTTTTAAATAAATAATTTATTCTAATTATCATTGTTTTACATATTGAAGTCTCTGGATTTCAGAATATCAAATACTCAGTCACCTTATTTCTCTTTTTATATAATTTTAAAGTTGGTTATTCTGGAATTTTTAGATACACAATAATGTCATCTTCATATAGTAATACTTTCAGTCCTCTTGCTCATTTTGTGTATTTTCTCATTTTTTAATTACGTTAGCATCTACCACTAGAATAATGATAAATAATAGTGACAACACATAATAGACTTTCTCATATTGTTGCTGATTCTGATGGAGATGCTTTTAACATCAAATAAGATCCTAGGGTTTGTGTAGTGTCTGCATGTATGTGTGTTCATGTGCTCAGAGTCATATTGAGGACATATATATCTACTTCTGTTTTAGGAGTGTTTATTTTGAATGAGTGTTGCTTCATATTGAATGCCTTTTTCACATGTATGGGAATGAGCGTATTGATCCATTAGTACATTGAATTTAATAGTAAAGATTTTCTAACACTGAGACATCCTGGAATTTCCAGAATAACCACTGTTGCTTGCATAGTGATTTATCATAGATTACTGAATTTTGTACACAGATATTTTGCTTATGATTTTTGATCAATATTCATATGTGAAGATGATTACTGATTTTAAGTTTTGTTCAGAATGTGTGTGTGTGTGTGTGTGTGTGTGTGTGTATTATTGGTAACCACTCTCTAGGAAGAGAATTTGGAAACTTTTTTTTTTTAGAATTTCCTGAGACAGCTGGGCGTGGTGGCGCACTCCTGTAATCCTAGCACGTGGAAGGCCGAGGCAGGAGAATCTTGCAAGTTTGAGAGTGAGCCCAAGGCCAGCCTGATCTGCATAGTGAGATCCTGTCTTAAAAAGAAAAAAAAATTTCCTGAAACACTCTCAGTGTAAAAGGTGCTTGTTTAGGGGTGTCATAAGTAGGTTGGTTTCTGACAAGTTTTGAGAACTCTTCTATGGTGTTATTCCATAACATTTTCTATCTGTTTTGTCAGTATTAATAAGTTAGTAATCAAAAAATTGTGCATTGTACTGAGTTTTCAAATTTATTTAACAATATTGAAAAAGTAGTCTCAGATTTCATAATTTCTAATGATCAATGGTTATGCTATCATCTAACTTGCATAGTAAAACTTCCCCCTCTTATCATACTTATTAATTTCTGTCATCACTATTATTTCTTCTGGTTTGTTTAAACACATATTTTAAAATATTTTTCTTAACCATTTTGAATTGGAAATAACTGTTTCTATGAATTGTTTTGATAAAACTATAAAAATTTAGTATCACATATTTTCCAAGTACAGTATTTAAGAGTATGTATTTCTTCTGAAAGAAATATATTTATGTTTATTTTTCTCAGATTACTTATCTTTATTTGCTTCGTGACACAAGAATTAAGAGCAGCTTTATTGTAGGTAGAAATGGATTTGGTATGGTCTTGCTGTGTTTACTAATTTCTATGCTATTTTCATTATGTTGTTGTATTGCTCCTATATTTTGTAGTTTAGTTATGATTTGTGGACATTATATGGTCACTTATTGTCATTATTCTGTGGATAAAAGGAAGGTGTATTTTGTCTTTTCATAATATGGTGTTTTGTTTACACTAATTAAATCTACTGGGTCTGTTTTGCATAATATATAATTGTATTACCTAAATACATTTTCAGATTTTTTTCATTTTTATAATTTTGTTAAATTTAATTCATTTTCAATTCTTTTCATCTCATCTTTCATAACCTATGACAAATAAAGTCCCACATTTCTGCTGTTGTCTGTTTTACTTCTTGATTTTTTAT
>RJWM01050355.1:0-10755 GCA_004363535.1 Dasyprocta punctata
AAAAAAAAAAATAAAATAAAATAAAAAAATAAAAAGAACAGTTAATACTCATATGATTAGATCAACTTTACATGTTTATATCTGTTAATCTAAACAATCCCTTTTAAGGTAACGACATGCAATATTACAACCATTATCAAATTCCAATCATCTCATTTCATAAACCTATAATGTTATTGTATTGGATTTGTTGTTGTTGTTTGTTTGTGTCTTTTGCTTTTTGTTTTTCTTTTCTGTGTCTTTTTTTCTCTTAAATAAAATAAAATAAGAAAGAAAGAAAGAAAGACGAAAGCCAGGAGTGGTGGTATAATCCCAGTACTTGGAAGGCTGAGGCAGGAGGATCACTATAAATTCAAGGCTAGCCTGAGCTACATTCTCAGCTCAAGACTACTCTGACCTATAAAGTGAAACTCTGTCTCAACAAAACAAAACAAAACAAAACAGAAAACAAAAGGAAAACCAAAAAAAGAAGCCAATCTGGTGGTCAATGCCTATAGTCTTAACTATTACCCATGTTTTCCCAAAATAAGACTTAGCTGGAAAATAGCCTTGAAAACTCTAAGTCTCCACCCTGGCCTGAGCCGCTCAGCCTCCAGTCTGTTCGCCAGCAGAAGCAAAGAACATTCTCTGCAAGGAACACAGCTCAGCACTGAGGCTGTCATTGGCAAACACAGGAAAGAAGATAAGACAGGACAAGCAATTTTGCAGGACCTAGAGACATCTGGAGACACCCAAAGATTTACAATGGACTCAGCCCACTGAGATGTGAGACTGCCAGCAAACTTTAACCCCAGGTGGTCCCTGGGCTCTTGCCGCCTAATGTCACCTGACTTCTCTCCATCCCTATAAAAGGGACACACTTCTCTTTGCTCAGTGCAGAGGGACCTATCATAGTCTCTGCCACAATCCAGGTGCAATAAATTCCATGCCATGCTTCCTTTAATGCAAGCCTGGTGATCTCTGCTGCATATTTATATTACAAAAACGAGATTAAAAAATGCCAGCCCTGGGTCAGGGATACAGCTCAGGGGTACAGCACCTGCCTGGCAAATGCAAAGTCCTGAGTTCAATTCCCAGTACCCCTCCCCCACAAAATGCCGGCCCTACTGGGACTGGTGGCACATGCCTATAACCCCAGTACTTGGGAGGCTGAAGCAGGGGGATCACTGTGAATGTGCAGCTAGCCTGAGCAACATGGAGGTGAGGCCCTGTCTCAAAAAAAAACAAAACAAAACGAACAAAAAACCAGCCCCAATCAGCCTATCCTTGCCTTTCCTGCCTTATGGAGGAGCCACTGAGCAAGGGAATAGTGATGGCAGGTAAGGTAAGGATAGGCTGGTTGGGGTTGGCACTTTTGATCATTAGCTTTCAAGGCTGATTATTCTTCAGCTAGGTCTTATTTTGGGGGAAAGAAGGAGGCTGAGGCAGGAGGCTCTCTTGAGACCAGGAATTTGGGGCAGCCACCCTATCTCAAAAAAATTTTTTTTCTTAAAACAAAAAGTGTGGAAAAAGGGCATGATTATAGATTATGAGGGATTTCGGAGGTTTATCAGAAAAAAGAAGGCAGAGGGGCTGGGATATAACACAGTGGTACAAGCGCCTGCCTGGCAAGGTTGAGGTCGTGAGTTTGATCCCCTGTTCCAAAAAAAAAAAGAAAAGAAAAAGAAGGCAGAAAAAGAAAAGAGACCATACAAATTCCAAAGGGAGATAAGAAAGAGCTGAGCCAGCGGACCAGACAAGCCTAGGGCTGAACTGTGTCCATCCCAGGTGTCTCGGGGAGGGTCGCTCCGGACAGATGGCATGACTCAGCTGAAGTGCGCGACGCACTGAGGAGCACAGCAGCTGCTGGCTGAAATTCAGCCCACAGATACTATCGGGCCTGAGCCCGCCTTTGAAGCCGGCACAGCCCCACCTCCCACTTCCTGCATTCCAGCTGCCCTGGCTGGCTGCAAATTCCACCCTCCCCACCCCACCCGGCCTGGGAACTGACTGCGGACTGATGCCAGGGGACCAAAGGCTGAGGGAGGCCCAAGGGAAACTGGTCCTACCCTATGAACAAAAAAAGGGAAAAAATTATACCTCTCCTGCAAAAATTCTTTAAAAAGCTGGGTGTGTTAGTGCACCCATGTAATCCCAGCACTAGGGAGGCTGAGGCAGGAGGATAGCCATAAATTCAAGGTCAGCCTGGGCTACATAGTGAATTCAAGCTCAGTTTAAAGTGTCTCTCAAAAGTGTACGTGTTGCAGCCGGGCGTGGTGGCGCACGCCTTTAATCCCAGCACTTGGGAGGCTGAGGCAGGCGGAGCGTTGTGAGTTCGAGGCTGGCTTGGGCTACAACGCAAGCGCAAGGCTGGCCTGAGCTACACAGTGCGACCCTGCCTCAAAAAACCAGGGCTGGGAGTTTGGCTCAGTGGCTTAAGCGCCTGCTGTGGCAGGCACGAGGTTGTGAGTTCAATCCCCAGTGCCGCAAAAAAAAAAAAAAAAAAAAAAAAAAAAAAAAAAAAAAAGTGTATGTGTTGCAACCTACTTCCCAGTTTTTCTTTCTGCCTAAAAATACGTCTCATTGGATAAGAAACTCATCCCATTGGGGACGTAGCTGTGTCAAGGCCTTGGTTCAACACCCAGTACCACCAAGAAGATGATGAAGAAGGAAAAGAAGGAGAAAGAAGAGGAGGAGGAGAAGGAGAAGGAGGAGAAAGAGTAGGAGAAGGAGAAGGAGGAAAAGGAAAGGAAGAGGAAGAGGAAGAAGGATCAAAATGAAAGTAAATTGGTTTGTTGAAGATGGGTTATTAAGTTCCCTGTTCCTGCTGAAGCAGTTGATGCCAGCCAGCCCGCAGGCCCTGGGATCTCAGGCCACTGAGTGTGATCTGAGTGGTGATTTTGTAGTCACTCTAGTGCTCAAAGGGAGGCAAAGGGGATGTCTGCTTGTCCTCCTTCTTGTCCTGGGCAGGTCTGGGGTGGGTGGGGCAAGGAACAGTGTACCCAAGCATCATTTTACTCAAACTCTCACTTTGTGCTAAATCAAATCAATGGTCATGCTATTAACTGCTTTTGGAAATGTGTTCTACCTCCTAATGTTTTACTTGAGGTACTTCATATGCACATAGTTTTACTTTGTATCATTTTGGCTTTTTGAGACAGAGTCTTGCTACATTATCCAGGCTGTCCTTAAACTCACTATGTACCACAGTTCCCCTGAAACTCAGAAGGATCCTCCTGCCTCAGCCTCCCAGAAGACTGGTCAGAGAATTATGGCAAATTCCAGGCAGCCTGGAGCATAATGAGACCCTGTATCAAAGCAAAACAAAACTAACCCAGGCATTTACTCCCACCTGGGTCCTCCCATATAGTTTTTTTGTTTGTTTGTTTTTGTTTTTTTTTTGTGGCACAACCTTAAGCCACTGAGCCAAACTCCCGGCCCTAGTTTTTTGAGGCGGGGTCGCACTATGCAGCTCAGGCCGGCCTTGCGCTCGCTTGTAGCCCAAGCCGGCCTCGAACTCACAATGCTTCTCCTACCTCAGCCTCCCAAGTGCTGGGATTAAAGGCGTGCGCCACCACGCCCGGCTCTCCCATATAGTTTTCATGGGACTTTTTTATTTGTTTTTTTGAAATGGGTGGGTTTTTGCTTTTTTTTCTTTTTGTACCTGGGATTGAACTCACGACCTCGCACCTGCTAAGCAGGCACTTAGGTCACTGAGCTAAATCCCCGGCCCTATTTTTTGAGACAGGCTCAAAAAAGAAATGTTTGAAAATCATCTCTCGGTGTGTGCAAAAATAAATAAATAGGTAAGTTTTCTATATCACTGGTTTTCAAAGTATTAGGTATGGTTCAGAAAGGTAGTTTCAAATTCATACAACCAATAGCTTTCACACCCTGGCCCAAGTCCTGATTTTATTGGCTTTTATAGGTCTAAGTCAACACTGGATTTTGCACCAAAGGAAACATGTTTGGGATCACTGGGAAGGGAAAACAAGTCATTTTAGATTGACAAATACTGTGACATTAGGTGGCATATTGATCCCATGTCAGATGATTTAGCATTAATCTAGAAAACTGCCAGGCATGGTGGCACACACCTGTGATCCCAGCACTTGGGAGGGTAAGGCAGGAGGATCTCCATGAGTTTGAGGCCAACCTGGGCTACAGGGTGAGATCCTATCTCAAAAAAAGGAGGAGGAAGAGGCGGAGGAAAGAAAGAAAGAAAGAAAGAAAAGGAAACTGACATATTTTACAAGTCTACTTTTATTGCAGACTTGATGCCACTACAGACCTTAGTAACTGTTGTGTTTCTGTGATGCACATTAGATCCCCAGAGAGAGGTGTCTGGAAGAACATCTGGGGTTCTGAGGCGCCCCGCAGGGAATGAATTGCTCAAAGTGGCAGTAAATACACTGAAATGTGAGATATTGTAGAAACACTGTAAATCTCAGTATTTATGGCTCTGACAGGAAAGGGTTTAGCCCTATAGCAGGAATTCCTTTGAGAAAACTCGAGAGTCAGGAAATGCATTTTCTTATGAAAGAAAAGCTTTCCTAGCTAGGCATGTTGATACCTATAATCCCAGCTCTGGACACTGGTAGGATGACTGCAAATTCGAACCCAGTTTGGGCCACTCAGCAATTTAGAGAGAGTCCAGTTGATTTTATTTATTTAAGCTGGGGATGGTGGCGCATGCCTGTAATCCCAGCACTCGGGAGGCTGAGGCAGGAGAATCCTTGTGAGTTCGAGACCAGCCTGGGCTACAAAGTGAGTTCAAGGCCAGGCTGAATTGCATAGTGTGACTGTCTCAAAAAATAGGGCGGGGCATTTAGCTCAGTGACTTGAGCACCTGCCTGGCAGGCGGGAGGTCGTGAGTTTTATTTTATTTTATTTTTTTTATTTTTTGGGTACCAGGGATCAAACTCATGACCTTGCACTTGCAAAGCAGGTGCTGTGCCACTGAGCTAAATCCCCAGCCCCAAGAGTCCAACTTATTTATTTATTTAATTTTATTTTTGGTACCTGGGTTCGAATTCACAATCTTTCGACTGCCAGGAAGGCATTGAGGCCACTGAGTTAAATCCCTGGCCCTATTGTTTGAGACAGGGTCTCACTATACTGTTCAGGCTGGCCTTGAACTCACTTTGCAACCCAGGCTAGTCTCAAACTCACAATGATCCTCTTGCCTCAGCCTCCTGAGTGCTCGAGAGTCCAATTTAAAATAAAAAAATTTAGCCGGGTATGGTGGTGCATGCCTGCAACCCCAGCATTTGGGAGGCTGAGGCAGGAGAATCGCTGCAAGTTTAAGGCCAGCCTGGGCTACACAGTGAGTTCAAGGACAATCTGAACTATGTAGCAAGATCCTGTCTCCAAAAGCAAAACAATTTCCCCCAGAAAGAAGCTAAGGCAGGAAGACTTCTGTTTGTTGGAGACCAACCTGAGCTACACACATAGTGAGTTCAAGGATATCCTCAACTACATAGTGAGACCCTGTCTCAAAAAAAAAAAAAAAAAAAAAAAAAAAAAGGAGGAGGGATGAGTGCTGGGAGTGTTGCTTAGTGGTAGAGTGGTTCTCTAGCATGTGCAGGCCCTTGGGTTCCACTCTCAGTACAGACACATACACACACAATAGAAGCCGAGCACAGTAGCGCACCCCTGTGATCCCAGCACTCTGTCAGCTGAGGCAGGAGGGTCGCAAGTTTGAGGCCAGCCTGGGCTACATAATGAGACTCTGTCTCAAAGGAAAGAAAGGGGAAAAAAAGTATTACAGATGTCTCCTTTTATATTTGTGACCAAAAGCTAACTGCATTTCCTGAGGCCTTCACCTTCCCCCCGAGTTAACCTGCCCTGTCTCCCTCCCTCCACTGCAACCCTGGGCAGTGAGGAGCAGCAGCGATGGGTCCCGGGCCCAAGGGAGGCATGTTCTGCTGGGAGATCCTCCTAGAATCCAAAACCAGCTGCCGAGGCTGTGATGGGTCAGCCGGGGGCGGACGCGGAGGAGGACTGTGCGGGTGAGGAAGGGGAAGGCAGGAGCCATCTGAGAGCACAGCGAGGTGCCGGGGTGCAGCCGCAGGGGCGGGCGAGGGAAAGCCCGGGGAGGCAGGAGGAGAAACCCTGCAGGGCTCACCAGCTCTCGCTCCTCACAGAGCCGCCACCCCACCCTGCTCCGCCTGCCTGCCCTGCGAGCCACAATGGGTTACTATGGAGACAGAGGAGCAAGAGGACCACACCCCTCGCACTCCAGTGGGGAAGGGAGCCGGCTGGGTCATTCATTCATTCATCAGTTAGAAGCGTAACCGTGGACTGTGTTCAGGACATGATTAATTAGTTATGTTTTTAAATTAGTTATTCGCTGGGGGTGGTGGTGCACGCCTTTAATCCCAGCCCTCAGGAAGCTGAGGCAGGAGGATCATTGTGAGTTCTAGACCAGTTTGGGCTACAAAGTGAGTTCAAGGCCAGCCTGAACTGCATAGTAAGACCCTGTCTCAAAAAATAGGACTGGGGATTTAGCTCAGTGGCCTAAGCACCTGCCTGACAAGCACCAGGTTGGGAGTTCGATCCCTGATACCAAAAATAAATAAATAAAAATTTAAGTAGGTGGGTCTGGGGATACAGCTCAGCACGCACAAGCGTCTGCCTGGCAAGCGCAAAGTCCTGAGTTTGATTTCCGGTACTGAAATAAATAAATAAATAGATAAGTAAGATGTTCACATGGTTGAAACAAGAACTCCAGTAGTACCAAGTTGTATGCGTCTCCCTAACTTTTATGTTGCTCCCCAGAAGACTTGGCAGAGAAACTTGGTGCATAAACCAGCACGAATGTATAAATTTCCTGCCCTCCAGGCCCTCCAACAGTAGAGAAAAAGGAACCCTTCTCTACTGTTGGTGGGAGTGTAGACTAGTACAACCATTGGAAATCAGTGTGGCGATTCCTAAAAATACTAGGACTAGAGGTTCCACTCAACTCAGCTATCTCTCTTCTTAGCATTTTCCTAAAGTAAAAGTAGCATACCACAGCAATATATTCACACCCATGTTTATAGCAGCACAGTTTGGAAACAGCTCCAATGCCCAGGTCGGGGTTAGCAGCATAACGCCTGCCTGGCAAGTGCAAAGTCCTGAGTTGGATTCCCTAGTAGCAAAAAGATAAATCAGATAAAAGCATCTTCCCTAGAAGTCTCTTATCTCACTGAGGCCTGGTGATGCACACCTATAACCCCAGCACTCAGGAGGCTGAGGTAGGAGGATCACCATGAGTTAGAGTCCAGCCTGGACTACCTAGCAAAATCCTGACTCAGTGGACTACATAGTCAATTCAAGTCCAGCATGAACTACATAGTAAGATCCTGTCTCAAAAAACAAACAAAAAACAAATTCTCTTACCTCTTTGGCTAGTATTTCTGTCTTCCTGGACATTGAAGCAGAAAGCAGATTATAGTGTTAAAACAGGGAAAACCAGACCCTTATAGGTCCAGGGATATAGCTCAGTGGCACCCCACCTGCTTGGCAACCATGAGGTCCTGAGTTCGATTCCTGGTACAAAAAAAAGGCATTACACATAATAGACTTTATCTGAAATAACATCCTTTTTTTCTTCTTTGGTGGTGGTGGTGTTAAGGATCAAACCCAGGGCTTCACACCTGCTAGATGAACATGAGCATTCTACTACCACTGAGCTGCAGCTACGTCCTCGGTCTGTCACGTTTTTGTTTTTCTGTGTGTGTGTGTGTGTGTACACAAGTGCCTGTTTATGGGTGCGGTACTGAAGATTCAACCCAGAGCTTTGGCACTGAACTACATCCCCAGCCACTTTTTTTTTTTTTTTTTTTGTCTTTTTGAGACAGCATCTTCCTATTCAGTTCAGGCTGGCCTTGAGCTCACTTGGTAGCCCAGGCTGGTCTTGAACTTGCAACAATCCTCCTGCCTCAAACTTGCAACAATCCTCCTGCCTCAGCCTCCCTAGTGCTGGGATTACAGGTGTGAGCCACCACGCCCAGTTCCCCACCCTTTTTTTTTTTTTTTTTTTTGAGGCAGGGTTTCACTAAGTCATCAAGTTACACAGGCTGTGGTCAAACTTGTAATTCTCTGGCCTCAGGCCCCTGAGTAGCTGGGACTACAGGCCAATGCTACCTCATCCGATGATGTCTGTCTTTGTTTTTAGGAATAGGCTGCTGCCATGGTGGGTTGCTGAGTGGATGCAGAGAGCAGCTGGGGACATGGGGAGCTGAGCTGGACAAGCATTAAAGTGGGCCAAGTGAGAAGAGAATGGTCAGTAGCTGCAATTCTTTGGAGAAAAGTGGGGCAATTCCTGGGAAGACTGAGATTTGAGCCTTCCTACAGTTTCTCCGAATTTTCTACAACCTCCTTTTTATTTAATGTGGGTTGAATGGTGCTCCGTTTCTTGTAAAAGTTCCCCGAGCAGAGCATTCCCGGCCACTGGCCTTCTTCAGACACACTGGCGAATGGCAGCATCTGTCCAGGTGTGGAAGGAGAGCAGCAGTTTATAGTTGCACACCTGCCTCTGACCAGCTGAGTCTGTTACCTAGATTGGTCCTGAGGGGTGGCAGTTAGTCTCCACCTCCAGCCCCACCCCACACCCAAGGGATGGGTCACAGTGAGTCACGGGCATTCTATCCCCGAGAGTGAATGGCTTAGGGATGGACTTGTGACCCCTTTCTGTTTATGTGACCTCAGATTTGCAGGGCTTCTAGAACTGCTTTCTCCTAAGAGAGAGCCGTGGGATGATGTAGTTCCTTCTTTCCCTGAACACCAAGGTGCTAGGACATGAACAAGAACTTCAACCCTGCCCTTTTTTCCCCCCTCTTTTTTCTTGGTACCAGGAATGGAACTCAAGATCTCACACTTGCCAGACAGGCACTCTGCCACTGAGCTATATCCCCAGCCCTGCAGCCCAGCCCTTGAAGCAGCCAGAAGATGAAATCATCCCCCGGGGGCACGGAACAGACAGGCAGCCAGAACCTGGGTCCCAGATGGAATGCTGGGATCACTGGCCAAGCAGAAGCCCTCTGTATGACTGGATTCTTCTTGATGCGAAATAACAAATGTGTTCATTGTTCAAATGTATGAGTGGAAGCCGGGAGTGGTGGCGCATGCCTGTGATCCCAGTACTCAGGAGGCTGAGGTAGGAGGATCGTTGTAAGTTTGAGACCGGGATTACAAGCCTGCATTGTCATGCCCTGCTTCCGTGCAGATGTTATCTGTCTCCCTCATCATGCATTCTGCCCAGCTGTGTTGCTGGATTTGAATCAACTGGTGAAATACATGTACTATGCCTTACCTGACAATATCAACTGTTTCAATGCTATCTGCAGACAGTTGATTGAGAGTTGTAATAGCTTCAGCTGATGCCCAGGACAAACTATGCCCAGACTGTAATAGACAAGACTTTGACCTTCTGAGTGCCTGAGTGAACATACTTAAGACATGAAATTGTTCTTCTCAAGCAGAAAAAGTCCTAAAAGCCCTTGGCCCAGCATGACATCCATGACCATTTTTGAGATATGAATGTCAAGGATCTGTGGACATGACTGCATTGTGATTGCTTCTGATTTTTACAGTGCGATGTTCAGACTCAATATTTTTAAAGTTGCCACTAAAAAGTCTTTGAAATTCAAATGTGAAGCAAGTGCAAGAAGGTCAAGAATGATCCGCCATCATCTGATGATACTGTGAGCTGGTGATAGAGGCGCCACAGCTCAGTGTCAGAACTCGGCTGCAGCCGAGGCCTCTTTGCCTGCGAACTCTGGCCTCTTTCCAGTACAATCTGCAGGCATGACTTCCCAGGCTCGGCTGTATAAAGTGAGAATAGAGTGGCCAGTGTTTCCTGAAAAAGTCTTCTGTTGCATTGCCCCGCTCCTTTCACACTCCTCTATCATTTTGGGGCTAAAACAATTTTAAAAGGAGTCATTCTATGTGATTTGACTAATGCTAATTCTCACCCACCTTGTCCTGCATGATAGGGTCTCCTGTCTGCCTAATCTCAGTGATTGGATCAGAGAATTTATGGGCCCTTGCCTCTAATGGAGTCAACTAGAGTCCACCTAAGATATTTTCTCAGAGCTGCTGGAGAAAATTATCTCTTTCCCTGAAGCTGCTAAACTAACATCTTGGACTTCTGGAGTTCCCCGTATAGGGAACCTATAAAGCAGGAGAAAGGAGACCTTGAAGATGTCATTTGAAAGTGCCTGCCTGGCAAGTGCAAGGTCCTCAGTTTGATTTCCAGTAAAAAAAAAAAAAAAAAAAAATGTCATTTGAGCATCCAGATCCAGCCATACCTGAATCTATTCTGGGCAAGTACTCTACCACCGAGCTATATCCACAGGTCCTTTTTCTGCTCTTTTTTGTTTTTTTCTTTGATTGTTTTGTTTTGTCTTGTTTTGACACAGGGTCTCACTATATAGTTCAGGCTGGCCTTGAACTCAGTATGTAACCGAGGCTAGCCTCCAACTACAGTGATCTCCCAGCCTCAGCTTTCTGAGTGCTGGGATCGCAGGTATGCACCATTATGCCCGGATGATTTATTTTTTATACTGAGGATTTAACCCAGGACCTTCACACTGAGCTATATCCCCAGACCTTTTATTTTGAGATATAGTCTTGCTAAATTGCCCAGGCTTGGCTAAAACTTGTGATCCTTCTATCTCTATCTCAGCCATTAGAGTGCTGGGATTATAGGTATGTGCTACTGTGCCTGACTTCCTTTTCTTTTTTCTTTTCTTTTCTTTTCTTTTTTTGGTACCAGGAACCAATCTCACA
>RJWM01050356.1:0-10790 GCA_004363535.1 Dasyprocta punctata
TAAAATCTTGTGCTTTCTCTCATATTAGAAATCTAAAAATAAGTGAATAAAATAAAGACAAAACAAAGGAGAGAAGACAGAAAACTAGAAGGTGGTCTTCTAGTGATGAGGAGAGGTATCTAAAAGGTGGGGGAAGGAAAAGAAAGTAATTAAGATGAAAAGGATCAAAATATGCTATATGTGTGTACTGTTACACAATAACAAATCTCAATATCCACCCATAATAATTTTTAAAACAAAAATGGGGAGAAAACTCAAAACATAAAAAAAAAATTGTCAGTTTGACTCACAATTCTGGACCCTAGGAAATGCAAGGGCATGGTGCTCACATCTACTGGGCATCGAGTGAAGGCCTAGAGATGGCAGGACACGGCGGGGGGCGTGACGGGAGACCACGCAAACCATTATCCTCTGGTCTCTCTTCCTCCTCCTACAAAACCACGAATGCCAGCATGGAGCCCCACCCTCACAAATTCACCTAATCCTAAATGCTCCACCTCCAAGTCCAATTGATATATAGATTCGGGGTTTAAGTTACCAACATATGATCTTCTGGGGCACCCACTTGAACCGTGGCAATGAGGGAATGAGACACGTAAACCAAGTCAGAAGTAATGAGCAGAGTTTAATCCAGTAAGGGAAAAGAGGAGAAGAGCACCCCAGGCAGGAATGGCTGGGAGGGAGGCTTGAACAGGAGAAACAGGAAGCTGTAGCCCTGATGTCCCCGGCCCTACATCTGCAGTCGGTGGGGAGCAGGAATGAAGCCAGGTTGGAGGCATGAGCTGGGTCATGGGGGAACGTGGAGCTGGGCCTGCAGTTTTGGCATCATGGGAGTGTTGAGGGATTTTAAGCAAGAGGCGTCTTGATCAGATTTGGAAAGATGATCCAGGCTTCAGAATAGACATGGATACACAGAGGTACGGCTTGAGCAAAGGAAACCACTTAGGAGGCCGTGAGTTGTGGCAATTCAATGCTCTTGTCTTCTCTGCAGGTGCACAGCACAGGTGGACATTGGTACTATGTCCACCTCAAGGCCACCTCAAGATCAAACACAGTAGTCCAGTTCCTCAGTTCTTAAGGCATCTCAAGACCCGGATGTTGTGTTTTGAGGGAGCAACTGCTCCAGAGTCCAGTGTGCCCTTCCCTCTCCTCCACTCCCTTCCCACCCCTCAGCCAGGAGGACGGTCAGCGTAGACAGAGAGAGTGAAGTGTCATGATCTCTCCACTCATTGCTGAAGGTAACCCTCCCTCTGGGCTCAGAGTCCATCTGGTCCTGAGCCAGCACTGGGAGGACAAATCATACATGGCTGCATTTGCCAACAAACTGCTCTCTACCAGCTGGGAAAAAGAAAACTGGCCACTTCATTCCCTGATGGTCAGCATTAGAAAAGGATCCAAACCCACAGGCATTCAGATTCACAGCCCTTCCCCAACCAAAGCACACTGTGGGTCCAGTTGAATGCCAGGCATTGTTCTCAAGGTGCTTTCAAGAACACTGTGGGTTCTGGAAAATAAAAGCCCTGACACTGTACTACTGTGTAAACATCATAAACTGCTTACCTAATGTGGAGCCCTCCTTGGTCTATGAAAATAATAGAAAGTTGCAGAAGAAATATTCACGGAATCACAATTATTAATGTTAGCATGAGTCCTCAGACTCCAGTCTGCTGCTCTTCATAGTAAAGGGAGCCTAAGTGGTTTGCTGGTCCTGTAAAAAGCCCAGACAGGGAAATGGGTTTACTTAGTAAGAAGAGGGATTTAGTTTGAATGGAAAGAAAAAATGCTGGTAGGAAAGGTTATTAGGAACTGCAGTCGATTATAAAGAGAAAAAATAATCTGCCAATTCATTCTTCAGCAAATGCTTCTTGCACACTTACAATGTGAGAAGCAGAGCTCTGTGCTGAGAGGGTTGGTCTGTGAGTGGAACAAAGACCCCTGACCAAGGGGGGCATTAGATTGCAGCATGGAGTCTTAGGGAAGCAAATCAAGGTGGGTTGGGGAACTGGGAGCTGCCAAGCACCTGGACCCAGAGTGGGTAAGCTACAGTGTGGGGTGGATGTGGTGCAGAGTGGGTACAGGATGTAGTGAAAGGTATGGGGCAGAGTGGGCGAAGTCGTTACAGTTTGGCACAGTGTTGAGGAAGGCTGTACTTTGCCTCTCGGAGAGCCCAGGGTGTGAATAAAGAGTTTGGATAAGTTTCAAGGCTCATCACAAAATGAGGCTGGAAAGGATATTTTATTAGTCACTTTCCCATTGCTAGAACAAAATACCTGACACCTACAATTTAGAGGGAGAATTTATTTGGCTCACAGTTTCTGAGGGTTCAGTTCCAAGTTGTCTGGCTCCAAGGCAGAAATGCATGATGGAATGTAGGGGGAGCACTGCCTCACTGCCTCACTGCCGGGCAGCCAGGAGGCAAGGAAAGAAGGGAGAAGCAGGGCCAAGTACACCCTGCAGGTCACACTCCTAGAGACCCACCTCCTTCAACCAGGTCCCAACTCCTAACAGCTCACCCAGCTATCAACTCATCCACTGGATCTGGTTCCAAGAAAGATGACTGAGAGATCTGATTTTGGGATCATCAGTATGTGCTCTGTGTAACTCAGGGTCAAGTGGACCCTGGGAGTGGGTAAGTGATGCAGCCCAGGAGAAGAGCAGGGCCAGGCTTTTGCTAGTGCCCTGTGGCCTGATCAATGAAGTCTCAAACTGCTCACTGCATGCCGCATAGCTGAACTCTCATAGAACAGATCCTGCTTCACTCCTTGAAATGCTTTAGAAAGCATAGTCTTCAAGCCCTGGTCTCTAATTTGATTCAGAACTCTGGGCTCTGATTTTTCCAGAATGTTTGACAGTTGATTCACTCAGGTCTTTGGAGAGTTGAAGGGAGGGCAGATCTCAGCAGGGGCAGCTTTTCCACATCCCTGCTAATCCACGCTGTGAGTGATTGGATTAAACCTTCTTGACATCCAAGCTCTCAAAACAGAAGCCTGGTTTTAGGGTCACAGCAGATAACAGAAACACAGTATACTCCGTCATCTCTCCAACACCTAATCCTTGGTCCTCAGAGTGATCATAACCAGGGCTTCCTGATCTGTGGTCTCTTGGAAGCAGAAGCAATGACCACACAAGACTGAGATCTTCAAATGACCCCAGCAGCCTGGATTCCACCGGACTTCAGAGTCATTTGTACTGTTTGTGAATCATAGAGCAGTGTCAGTCTCCACGGGTGTCTCCAAGGATGATCAAGAAGCAATTGCCTCCGCCCCAGCCTCCTGCCACGGCTCAGCAATCCTGTGGTTTTTATGTCTCCCTGCTTCATTTTGTTTGTTTGTTTTTTCAGTACTGGGCACGGAACACAGTGCTTCACTCATGCCAGGCAAGTGCTTTGCCACTGGGCCATATTCTCCTCCCTATTCCTTGCTTCTTACTATCAGAGGTGAGAGACATCCCAGGCAGGTCAGCAATTCTACTGTCCATAATCATAAACCTTCCCCGATTCTTCATGGATTCCCATTGGAGACCTACAGGGTGCCATGATTTTCTTTTCATATACATTCACCCAGCACAAGGTACCAAGGCATCCCAACCCAGCATATCTTTGAGGAATATTTAAGAGTAACAAGAATACGCTCCCATGTGAAAAAAAAAAAAACACAGCTTTAAATAACAACAGATACCAAAGGATGACATAAAGAATCCAAGGACGTAGCACATTGGAGACCATTTTATCCCTGCATTATGTAGTGATCAGAGTTATATAAATAGGGCAGGGGCCAGAAAACCTTTTATGGAAAGGGGCAGTGAGCAAATTTTGTGGGCTGTGTGGGACAGACAGTTTCTGTCAAAGCTATTCTACCCTGCTTTGAATGAAAGCAATGAAAGCAGCCACAGACAATACCTGAATATATTGGCATGCCTGTATCCCTGTAAAAGTGTATTTATAAAAAGTCAGTGAGCCACATGTGGCTGGCAAACAGTAGTTGGCCAAGCAATAGCTTGATGAAGTACAAAGAGATAGGGGAGGCTAAAAAAGGAAACAAAGCTTTCAGTAACAGCAGAATTTAAAGATAAGCATACAGATGAAGTGAAAGCCAGATTAAGAGGGCTAAAGGGTCATAAGTATATGTATGTATGCATATACAAACACAAAATATGTGCACATACATATATGTACAGATACGTTATAAATGTTGATATAACTTACAAGTAAGTTATAAATAATACGTATGTATCATACTTCAGGGTTTCTGCTGCTTGTCACATAGAAGACAGAATATACCGAATGGGTTCCCATTGAAAAATCAATTTTTGGATAAAATAAGGTGTCTGCAACCTGGGTTTGGAGTAAGAATCCTCAGAAGAATACAGAACCAGAGTGAAAGAAGAAGCCTTTTGTGTGGGCATCGACCAGGACAGGCACTGAGCATTCCCTTTGTGTGAGCTGGGGCTCGGGAGAAGGAAGACACAGGCTCAGTCCAAGACAGGTGAGAAAGCGCCCCGAACCTCCTGCTGTGCGGATTACAGCTGGTCAGGCTGTCCTAGGTGCTACTCCCCAGAGGACTGGAGACCCAGCTCTTCCTCACACAGTGGCTTTATCACAGAGCTTCCAGCACTGTGGTGACAGCAGGATTTGCAAGGAAAGGACCAGGGAGACCACAGGCCACATCTGTCCTGTCTCCCAGAGGCTCAGTCTGCAGGGGAGCTTTGTTTCCAAGTTTCTAACAGCACTGGGGCATGCGTGCATCCATGCATGCATGCATGCTTGTGTGTCTATGGTTGACTGAGCGTATGTACATGCATGCATGTGTGGGAGAGCATGCATGTACCAGAAAGTACGTAGATGCGACGGTCTCCCACAGACATATTCTACCTACATGCCCAAGCTTACCCACTAAAACCAAAGTCCCTCGCCTCACCTTGCCTCACCAAATCCAAATCCTACCACCATCCAGTGTTGACAGGTGCTACCTTCTGCCCTGAAACAACTCACTGACCTATGAGTAGAGAATGCTGTTTATCTTCAGTGAACAGTGTCCAAAGCCTTGGTAAAGGGTCAGTAACTTGGGAAGAAAGCCTGACTAACAACAGCTCAATGGGTGTGACCCCCATGCCCCATCTCAGGGCAGAGCTGCCGGAGGTCAGGAATGCCTCTGTGCTTCTAGAAGTGTCAAGAGGTAATTTGACATAAGTGATCTGAAGGTGGCAGAGCCCCCATTACGAGGAAGGAGCAGGTACAAATCTTTTATGGGACAAATTCAACTTCAACCCTGGTCTCCAAGAAGCCTCATAGATCAAGTTCCAGAAAAAAATAGGAAGTTCACAGATAAGCTGCCATCAGCGACAGCAGCAGAGGGCAGAAACAGAACCCCAAAGCCTTTAGCTGTCCCACCATGTAAAATTAACCTGCTTAACACTATACAAATAAGTGTTCGTGTTTAAAGAAATAAGAGAAAACTGAACACATGAAAAAGAAATTATATAACTGTAGGGAATTGCTGTGACCACAAAGCCAGTGGGGTCCTGAGGTGGGGGGCAATGGGTGATTAAGAAAAACCTATACATTCATACTAAAAGGAAAGCTGGGACCGGGTGGGACCTGACCTCTCTGATGGAGAGGCAGTGACAACCCAGCATGGTCTGCGTCTTTATTTATACACAGTAAAAATGGGGGAAGTTCACAACAGGGCTGAAAGTGCATGGTCTCAGTGTTTTGCTAAGAACACTGAAAGCGAAACATTCTCAGAGCTATCTGTGCTGTAGTCAACAGGGCCTAACACCTGCTGGACTGGCCTTACTCTAGTTCCCACAACAGGTTTACACGGCTCACCTCTGGAGCTCTGTGTTCTCTGGGCTGGCCTTGCTGTAGCTCTGAATGTGTGGCTGGCCTTCAGCTCAGTCATTCCCCACAGGAACAGCCAAAATGTTTTTAAAAAAAGAATCAAATATATAATAACTGAAATTTTTAAATGAATTAAACAAAAGACTTGACACATCTCAAAAAAGAGGGCGAGAGTCTTAGTTACTTTTCTTAATGCTGAGACAAAATACTCGACAAACAAAGTTAAAGGGGGACAGGTTTATTTAGCTCATGGTTTGTAGAGGTTTCATTCCATACTTGGCTGGCTCCAAGGCAAGGAGGCACATGACAGAGGGGCCACAGTGCACAGCTGCAGAAGATGGCAAAAGCAACAAGGGAGAAGGAGGGGTGAGACAAGCCTCTTTCCATCCCTTATAATGCATGCAGGCTACCTGTCCTAGCGTGGGCATGGCACTCACACCCTTAATCCCAGCATTGCACCATGAATAAACCACAAACTCTAGATTTAGCCACTTCCCAACAGCCCTTCCCTTCATGACTGCATAAAGCTTTGAGGGGGACATCCAGACACAAACCACAACAGTTCGTAAAGAAAATAGCCTGCTACAGCCCATTATTTAGTCAAAATGCACAGGGACGGACCAAAGGACGGAAGAGGTGTGAGGGGCCAACAGAGGCAGGCAGCCCCTCAGTCACTGCCGTCAGCTTAGCCCAGATTGACAGATACTCTGCTTTGAACTGTTTTCTCAGTTTCAACGAGAAAATAGAAATATGACTTTTTCTGTGAAATTCTGATTTGTTAAATGTTGGAAACTAAAATAAAGCAAACAGGTCTGCCAGGTTAGTAGACCCTTTGTGACCTCACTTAGAGAACCGTTGACAGTAGGGTTTCCAATCCAGGTAAGGGCAAAGGTCAGCATGGCAGGGGTCACCCCAGGCAGGGCAGAGTCCAGAGCACAGAAGGTGACCGTAGTGTGGGCACTGGGGTAGCTGCGTCTCTTCTGAGACAGGAAGGACGGAGGTGCACATGGTAGGGTGTGGGTTTGGCGGCACCCAGCAGCCTTGGAGATTCACTACCACCTTGGTATTCCATAGACAAACTGTCCTTGACCTCTAACCAAAGACAGTCAAGTCAAGGAATTTCTGTACAACCCAACTGAACTTTGATGGAAAAACCCCGGAACAGAAAACATACTATAAATAGAACCCTGGGACAGTGGATTTTACACAGCTCTCAAAAAATCAGAACCAGTGAGAAAAATCTTGATAACTTGGTTTCTCTTGCTGCCAGGGTCACTGGCAGAAGTCAAATGAATAGACTTAATCCTCAAATGTCAACTAAAGGGTTAATAGGTATTCGAACAATGTAATAAAGAAGCAGATTTCTGAGGCAGAATTCCGAAGGAAAGTCTGTGGTTTAAGAATCCAGGGATCCAGCAAATAGCAAGCAAGGTAAGAAGAAAGAAGGTTCAGAAGATGGGAGGAGGGTAGATACAATGTTAGCAAGATATTTTGGAGGAGCTAAGCAGTAGCAAAATGGATTTTGAGCCTTAAGTTTAAAAAGGGACACTGTTCACCAAGGTCCCCAAGAACTTCCAGTCAACTTGGTGTGACAGAGGTCTGGTTTCCAGCCTGCCTCCACTGGGCCTCAGGCAGGAGTCAATCTTTGCAGACCCAGCCTCCACGCCACCCTCCACATGCAGAGCTCCAGCCAAGCATGTTGGAGTCTAACCGTGGTGACTTCTCTGCAGCCCACACCTCCCACAGCCCGGCACTGAGCTTTGGTGCCCAGTTTCAGCAGCTGCTGACCTCTCATTGCTGCTATTCCCAAGAACCAACACTCCACATGAAAAGACTGTGTGCTGGGCAGCAGCCTTAAACTTAGGTTGGGAGCACATATTTGATCAAGCTCTATGTAAATTCCACCCACCAGTGGAGTGAATATTTTCCTTTGCTTTGAAAATGCATTTTGCCTCTCTGTATTTGTGCTTCTACAAGCAGCAAAGCCTTCATTTATTGTTTTCAATTACCATTTTATATCCAAACTGCCCCATTCTAAATTCCTCCTGGAAAAACTAACGCCTCCCCCAACAGATACAGTCTTTTGTAAAAAGAAAAAAATTAAAAATTGCTTTCATGTAACTTGTGTCCTTTATGTGAGCCACTTTCAAGAGCATGGCTAAGCCCAAGTCTAATCCTTGTCATTTTTCTTTAATATTGTCCTGGCTACAGTTTTGAATCACATTTTGCTTGCAAACTTTTTTAGCAGTCTTCTCTGCAATTTGAATATACCTAAGTAATATCATTAACACTTTTAAGTATTGTGTAATATGGGAGTTGTTTCACTTTTTTCTTTCAGTTGCATTAAAATGAAAATATGGGTTGCCTTCTCTGTGCCCCAAGCCTTGTTCCCTGCTTGTCCAGAGAATGCTTCTTGAGATTTGTGTGTGTGTGTGTGTGTGTGTGTGCGCGCGCACGCGCATGTGATCCTATATGAGGATCTTGTTTAAAATGAAGATCCTGGTCCAGTCAATCCAGGATAGAACAAAAATTCTGCATTTTTGACAAGCTCTAAAAAGGCCAAAACTGGTGGCCCAAGTTGGGCCCACATTTGGAGAAGGAGAGACCAGAGCAGCGGTCCTCATCATGGGCTCCACCAGCCACTTCTCCTAGGGAGCTGCAAAAGCACGACTGTCTGGGTTCAACCTCGAGGTTCCAATGTAATCAGTCTGCTTAGTGAACTGACTGTTCAAAGTACATAAAACACCCCAGGAATCCCAAAAGGTAGCCGAGGTGTCCAGTGAGGTTCCTAGGGCTAGACGCAGCTGTCAGTCTACAGCTGGGCAGGGCATTCCTGCAGGGCAGGGTCTGTGGCCTGACAGGTTTACATACTGTCAGAGAATTACAGTGTCATCTCCATGCTTAAAATAAAGATGACCCAGAGAGGTAAATAATTAGGCCCCCTTTCCCACTTATCCTGGGACCAGCACATTTGAGTCTGTGACTCCCACAGACATAAGCTAAGGTCCCATGTGAGATTCTTCGGAGCTTCCTATCTTTGATCGGATTTAAATGCTGCACACACAAACTCTGCGAGGAAGATGTAAGATGCAGTTTCTATATTTTCCAGATGGAAAGGCTGAGGCCAAAGTAGATTGAGTTAGAGGTAATTAGGGGTGAGTCTAGGGCCTGTGCTCCTTGGAGGGAAGGCAGTATTCTAACTCCACTGTGCAGAACAATATAAACACACTAAACGCTTTGCAAAATCTGAAGAGTTTATGTTCCCAAGGATTTCATGAGCAGCAAGTGATTTTTGCAGAGCTCCACACTATATTCTCACCTGCAAGGCAGATACTGTGTAGGACCACCCAAGGTGCCAGTATGTGTGAAAAGGAAGATAAGTATATTAGGAGAAAGGCATTGTGCAAAACAGATTTTGCTGAGATCACAGGTAAAGAAAGAGATGTTAGATGCAGAGTACTCCTTGGGTAAATTAAGGTTTCTAGTACCTTGGTTTGGAATCAGTCATACTAATACCCCTTCATTGACTCACTTTAGGAAACCTTAAATCTGTAACTATAACTCATAACATTACAGGAAATTCCATAAGACAGTTGAATTTAAAGCCATCATTTCTTCCATTTATTCTTATTTATTGTCTGTGACCTCTAGAGAATAATCCATTAATACTATTGAATAATGAGATAACCCTACAAGCACCAAGCCAGCCCTCCAGGGATTGGATTCCATTGGATAAAAAGCGATCTGAGGCTCATCGTCATGGCAGGTTTCTCCTGCACACATCCTCTTTGCCACATTGACATGAGTGTCAGTGAAACCAGCTATTACAAAAGGTTTGCTTCAACACAGAACCCAGAGGCCGGGCTCTCTGGGAAGGTCAAGTCTAACCAGTCATCACCAGTATGTGAACACAGATGAGAATCACAACTTTGGGGTGACTGTCAGCTTCCACTAAGACATCAGCGAATTCATTCTGAGACTTGCAAAGAAGGTTCTGATATGTACTCAACTGTGCCAAAAATATTACTATTGCTCTGCCAGGTCCCACTGTCCTGTGACCTGGAGCCACTAAGAACTGCAGTTCTGCAATGCTACTGACAGACTCCAGGTCATCTGCAGAGTAGAGGATCCCTGAGAGCTTCTTATGCCCTAGTGTGATTCAGTATTTCAGTGTCTTCATCTAGAACCCATGGGTCAATTGGATACAAACCAAATTTGAGTCCCAGCCACTACATATATTAATAAAGCCTTCTGTCTTCCCATATTATCTGAGATGCTTCCCAGAGTACTTTCTTATGATGAACTTTCTCAACAAGACTCCAAGCAAGTAAAGGCCAGCTGGGCTCTCCCACAAGTCCACCAGCCAAGCCAAACCTTCTGGACATGCTCAGTGGCACAAGTGAGACCGAGGCAAAGATCTGCAAAGACAGAGAAGTGTTCTGCAGCAGACCCAGGAGATAAATGGAGGAAAAGCCATCTTTACTGAATGCATCCCTTTAAAAAGTCTATGAGGGCAAATTTTTGAGGGCAAAAGGAATATGCCATGTGTTCTTGTTGTAGGGGATATTGGAATCAAAATCAATGTGCCAAATGGGAATGCCCAAACTGAATTATTATTCAAGTAAATAAACTGAAAATGAAGGCATTCCCAGATGCTTTTGACAAGGGGCAAATGGGCTACTAAATCAAACATTTCATAAATAAATTAGTAACTTGCATTATGTAACACTAACATTAATGACATATACCAGTTTGCCAAAGTTCTTAATCAAGTCTTTTTAGTCTAGACCATTATACTGTGAAAGGGTCACTTCTTATAGACATCTCATGACACTAAGCAAATCTCTCCAAAGACGTTTCTGCCATCACCAAATGTTTCTCTTCTGATCTGTCTCCAGGCCTGACATTTTTGCAAATTAAACTGGATTGCATTATCCATGATGGCTTAAAT
>RJWM01050357.1:0-10788 GCA_004363535.1 Dasyprocta punctata
AGTTAAGCCACAAAGATGTTGTAAAACTCTTGAGCAAATACCAATTTCCTCAGTTGACCATAAAACTGCCCAGTTCCTGGAGCCTGGTGTCCCAAAGTAACCCCAATGTAACTGACTAGGACGTGACTCAGCATCTCTCTTTGGTTACGTATGACCCCACCAATCCGTGTAAGACACCTCCACAAAAAAGTTCAAAATAGCCAATGCAATCTGCTTCTGTAATGACGCTTGCTGTGACGCTTACTTTGTGGTTTTATGTTTTAAAAACCCTGCCTACCCGACCCTCGGGGTCCTCGGCCGTGATTTGCTTGGGGACCCCACGCGCATGGAACAATAAAATCCTGCCTTTTGGGAGACCTGCGTTCCTCGGAGTCTTTTCTCGCGACCGCGACCTTACACTGCTACTGCTTTTAGCCAGATCTTTGGTGAAAATCAGGATCAAACGGAAGGACTGAGTAGTTTGACCTTGGCATGATTGACTGGTTTTACTGGCACCTAAATGCAATAGTTGTGGGGTCATGGAGGTATCTACCTAGAATTCGGAAGAAGGTATGAGAGAATATGTAGCATGCACCTTAAAGAATAATGTGTAAAACTATGAGAGTGAAATCAAAAGTGCAGTGAGGAACCCAGGACATTGGAGACAGTAGGAATGAGTAAGATCTGCTGAGGAAAGCCATGGGTGTGAGTTCATGGCATTACCATGAGGCCAGGGCTGCCTGAGCCCTTTAGAGTTCACATCTCACCACAACCCGCCCCAGGTACTAGACATAGAATTTCAGGATTTAATGTTTTTCCTGTTGGGTTTTGGTCTTTTTTGGCCTGATTATTATCTGTTTATCTATTCCTCCCTTTTGGAATTGGAGTGTTTGCCATATACATAGTATGCAAACAGAATTTAACTGTTTTTTCTTTTCAGGTTCATAGATAAGCTTTACTCTGAGCAACAGAGAAAATTTGCAGTTTGACTTTTCAACAATAGTGAAGCAGTTAAGACTCTGCAAACTCTTACAGATGGATTAAATGCATTGTTTGTAATGAGATGGATGTAAGTTTTTGAAAGCCTGGGGTAGGATGTTATCTCTTTTTGTATACAATTTCAAATTTACATAAATATTCATGAAAATGGTTGCACAATTAACCCATTGTACTCATTATTAACCCCTCACTCATTTTTAACACTGCATCCTTTTTTTTATTCCTTTCCCACTTAGCCCTCCCTCTCTGTTTCCTATGTTTTGAAAACATTATGGTTATTCCCTCTAAATATTCCATTATGTATTTCCTAAAATTATGAATATCCTCCTATACTTAAAGAGCAGTTATTGACTTTAGAAAATATAGCATGGACACAACACAATTTTATAAGGGTTTATGATAAATAAACCAGGGCACAAATGGAGAATGTTCAAGAACAAAAAAATGTAATAATTCCTCAAAATGAGACAAGTGTGGGATAACACCTCATGATGTGAGAGTCTGGGAAACAGTCCAATAAAACCCTGAGTGTCTGATGTGCAGAGAGAAGGAAAAAAACATATGCATACCCACAGTCCCTAATTTACCATGTCTTGAAAGGCAGGTCTCACACTCCACAATTTCTTCAGAGCTTCTGTGACATCTTTGTTCCTAAAACTATAGATTAAGGGGTTCAGCACAGGAGTGAGCATTGTGTAAAACACAGACACCACCATGTCCTTCTTGGGGGTGTGTTAGGAGCTGGGGAGCATGTAGGTGTAGATGGCAGCACCATAGAAGAGAAGGACCACAGTCATGTGAGAGGAGCAGGTGGCCAGCGCCTTCTTCAGGCCCTCTGCCGAGTTCATCCTGAGAACAGTGAGGAGGATGAAGGTGTAGGAGCCCGAGATGACTGCCACAGGGATGAGGAGCATGAGGACACAGCACAGGGGCATGAGCATCTCATACAGCGAGGTGTCTGAGCAGGAGAGCTTTGCCACTGCAGGGACTTCACAGAAGAAGTGATGGATCTCCAGGGATCCACAGAAGGGGAAGATCATGGTCACAGAAGTCAGCAAGAAGCCATCAACTGACCACAGGAACTAGCAGCCAGAAGCCAGGAGGAGACAAACTCTGAGGTTCATCATGATAGGGTAACATAGGGGATGGCAGATGGCCATGTAGTAGTCATAGCACATAGCTGCCAGAAGAAAACACTCTGAACCAATTAGTGTCATGTAGAGGAACATCTGCATCTCGTACTCAGGGGCGGAGATCTTGTTCTTACCTAGGACCTGGTTCATGAGCATCTTGGGCACAGTGGTAGAAATGGACATTACGTCCATGAGAGACAACTGGTTGATGAAAAGTACATGGGAGTGTGGAGGTGGGCATCAGAGTGAATCAGAAGGATCAGGAGTGCACTTCCAGACAAGGCCATCAGGAAAATCACAAAGATGAGCAGGCAAAGCAGAACTGCATGTTTGAATTGATGGAAGAGTCACACCAGGATGAAACCCACCCATCCAGTGTGGCTGGACTTTCAGGTGGTGTCATCCATGGGATTTCAACTTGAGTATGAAGAAAAGTTTGGGGTTAATGTAATGTGCTCCCCTCAAAAGCCTGTTTAGTAAGCATTCTGTAGGTGTATGGACAAACATGATTGCACTAACCAGAGGAAGTCCCAAAGGCCTGTGGACTGTGTGGACATACACACATTATCTGTATCACTTTTTTGGCAACTGACAGTGAAGTTCCACATTTCAAAGTAATGAACTTCTTGATGACATGGGTGTATCAGCAAAAACAGGGTATTTAAAAAATCACTTCCCATATTAATCTAAACAGAAAATCCTTGAAAATAAGTGAAATCAACTGCCTTAATCCTTGAATTTTCATAAAGTATGAAATAAATTCAATCTTTGTTTTCAAGATCTAATTAGGTATTAAAATGAATTGATGCATGTTTCATATACAACATATTTAAAATAACTGAAATATAATTGCATACAATAAACACTAAACAGTTGAATTCACTCTATCCGTAGGACCAGGCCATTTTGGGAGAACCTGTGCCTGAGTGGGATAATGCTCACATTCCCACACACAGGGCGGGATCTTCATACAGGAGTGGACCTGGGAGACTTCTAGGGGATGGGATGAGGGTCCCTGAGGAGGGCCAGACATCAGCCACAGCTCAAGCTGACCCAGACTCTCCCTGCTTCTGTCCACTCTACCTTAAAGAGGAAGCAAATAATATTTGACTTCAAGATCAGGTGAGACAAAGTGAGGAAAGGTCTTAGAAGGGCACCAGACACAAATAAATAAGCATAGGTGCTTTTGGTTAACATGTGCACTGGACATTCTGCAGAGGCGGCCTTAGAGAGGGCAGTCACTGCTGCTGGCCTGTGAGATGCATTGCTCCAGCTCTGCATCTCTCCACCCTTCCTACATTCAATACTTTGGTGCTCAGAGGACTGAGGGAAAGATCTGCAGATAAGTAAACTGGACACACCAATCATCTCTAAAATCTAATTCAGGTTTGCTAATTCTTCTGTTTTTATGTATTGGTTAATTTTATATAGATGTACAAATTTATTTTATAAGAATATTTAGACGAGCCTGCATACAAAAACATATGTATGTGATGTGCATAAGTGTAACTCTGATTAAACAGAGCTTCATAGAGAATCCCTTTTTTGTCTAGTAGACAGATTTTACTACAAGTTCATCTCAGTGAAGTTCTTATCATTTGTGTTAAATCTTGGAATGAAAGTAACAGAACTTAGGGGATCACTGGTGTTTACTGGAAAAGGCTTTGGTTGATATTGCAATCACTCTCCGTGTTCCTGACTGTTGTAATACATTTTTCTCAGAAAATGGAGAGCAGGGAGGAAAACTGAGCACTACTGAACTGTCCCTGCCCCCAGACCTCCCCTGCTTGGTGCTCACCATTTAAGTCCAGGATAGACGATGAAAACACACCAAGGGAACATTCCACTGTTTGGGGAAAACATAGAAATGAGACTTAAAACAGAATTTTAAATAACTATAAATACATCAGAAAGACTAATAGACTTAAAATAAATCTAGCCTTTCTGGAAAAAAATCCATAAAACCGTCTTCCCTGTGTTTCTTCTTGAATATACTAAACATCTCCAGCTTTCTGTTTCTAACATGTACAACATTAAATGCAAAAAATCCTTACCAACAGGAGTGAACAAACAGATCCTCTTTCTGAAAAGTCTTTAACAGTGTTTAAGATGTGTGATTGCTTCAGTAATTGAATATTCCACTCACTAATGATACCATGTTCTGAGGTGATGTTGCAGTGGATGACCGAGTGAAGCTCTGATATAAGTATCTAAAAATCCTGATCCACATTGCAGAAGATGGATGAAATAGGTAGATAGTAGATAATACAATTTCCTTTCTATCAAATCCTACCTCCACTGGCAGATGGAATCTGAGTTCTGTGGAATTTTCAAACTCCCCAGCAAACTCCAAAGCACGCCTGCGGATCTAATCTGTATTCCTGCTGAGTTCATCAAGAACTGAAGCTGTGGGCTGCACATGTGAGAGCTCTGGTGCTGGGCACTGAGGGAATGGAGTGGGCACAGGAGGCATATGGGGTGGGGGTAGCTTCTCTGCTGCTCCTTGTCCAGTGGAAGTCACGATCATCATCCACACATGAAAGCCACCAGGACACTGAACCAACCCGGGGACGCCATCTCTGGCACACACGGGGACTGAACTACCTGATAATTCTTCCTCTCTGTCCAACTCCTTGAGTTGCAAGCACACAGCTTAGTGCGCATTTGACCATGGAGCTCATTAATGCTGCTGTAAGGGGATGCTGAGCACTGCTCAAATTTGACATCTTCCAGGGAAGCGTTCTTACACTTTCACACATTTCTTCTTGCTCAAGAGCCTGTCAGTGACTTATCTTATTTTTCCTCACAGATTTAAAATTCAGGTTCTCAGGGTATTTGCAAAGCACTGCAAAATTAAACAGAGGGAAGATTCATGAGTAGCCCAAAGGAGGACAATAAGCATGTCATTTCTCACACTCTCAGAAACACCATCTTCCACCTTAGTACACAATCTGTGTCCAGACCAAGCTCTGTGAGTTTCCCCAATGAAACTTAAATATAACTGAGGCGAGTGTTTCTTGCAGTGCTATAACTGTCGACATCATCCCCTCTGGAAGTGTAACTGTCACTTTCTCTGTAAAAGTTCAGACTGAGGAAACAAACATATCAAATGAACATCTAAATATAAGGAAGAAACTTGTATTGGTTTGCTAATAAATAACTGAAAATCAAATGCTTATTTATTGTCTTACAACTAATAAATGCTATATGAAAGCCTTCAGAAGGAAGCACGTTTTCTGTTCATATTGTCAAGAACTAATGCAAAGTTTCAGCAGCAGATCAACAAGTCAAGGGCAGCAACTACCTTATGTCCCCACAGTGGTCTCTGCCTGGTAGTGAGCTCACCAGCAGATGGTCCAGCAGACTCTCCCAGGCTGATGGATGGGTGTGGATAGGCTAAGTGTGCACAGAAAGCTGGGGTGCTGACTTCACCCTGAGCTTACTGTGCTCATTACAGGATTGGATCAAAGTTTTGTGTGAAATTCTCCCTGGACTTTGAAGAAGAAACCAACAAAGAGTACTGTGGAGGATAATAGGTTCCTGCCTCATGGTTCTGGTTTCTTCTCATGTACTCTTTAAAATGCTTCTTTTTGTAAAATTCACAATCCTGAAGGCTTTGTATTATCATCTGTTTCTTCTTCGTAAGAGTGGAATTTTTTGTGTATCTCATGTACTCTGAGTAACTACTTTGAATATAATGATACACAGTGCATTGGCTATTGTTATTCTCTAATTTTGTTATGAAAATTTGGACTTTTTCATGGAGTAAAAATGTCTTGAATGTCTCCATTGTCAATAATATCTATAAAATATGTGAATTAGTCAATGTAGTGTTTTATCCTTTTTTATTTTATAAAGTTATTTCCAGATATGGTATACAATCCATGATATGAATTTAAAAAAAATATATATATATACATAACTTTTTAGATATTATGTTCAAGAAACACAATCACAACCTGAAATGAATTCAATCTCTGTGTCAAACAAACCACCGCTGATTAGTGTTGTGATTAGATTTATGCCGATGTCTAATTCATCCCTCCATCTCCTCCATCCTTCATTACTAATTGTACTTCACTGTTGAATTTGATTGTAATGCATTTGCTTTTTAATTTAACTATAACATGCAGATTACAGAAAACTCTAAAAGAAAAGCTGGTTCAATGAGAATTTAAAAATCAAGCATAACATAAATGCCAGTCAAAATCGCACTTTGAAAGTAGCATTGCTGAAGTTCAAAGAGAGTAGCCCCCAGGCAGGTGGCTCCCACAAGCTGCTGCAGGAATGTGGACCAGGAATCAGGGCAGAGAAGGAGCCAACAGGAAATAGCAGATTGAGGCAAGAGTGGGCCAGCAACCAAGTAAAACCCAGAAAGCTTGATGTTTATTAAGACCGGTCCTGGAGGAAGCCCTGCGCTAGGGACTTTGCCTCCAAATGGCAGGAAGAGCAGAAGCCCACCATGTGTTTGTGAGTGCAGACTGCAATTTGACAGAGATGCAGCCTGGGAGGAAAGAGTGTCTGAGCTTCCCTGTGAATGGCAGGAGTGAGCAGCCCAGCATTTTCATCTGGGTTCAGCTTCTGCTCAGGGAGCCGTGCTACCCACCCTGGGGCTGCCTCAGCAGAGCAATCAGGATGAGGAGCCTGGCAGGACCGCGGTGGGGGTTGCCTGACCCAGCTCCCTCTGCCTCTGTGCAGGGCACCAAAGAGCAGAAAACCCCCAGTTCTTTTGCATCTCTTGTCACAGCAGCCACTCCTGTCCTGGGAGGCAGTGTCACTGTCCCAATAGCAAGCATGGGCCCAGGAAATGCTATGATAGAGAAAAGCCACAATAACGGGGTTGGGGGAAGCCTTGTTGTGCATGACTGGTAGGAAGCTGAACTTCAGGCTGGGGAAGTTTTCAATTCACCAGAACACATGACAGTGTCTCCTGGCTGCACGCTCTGAATAGCTTATACGCCAAAACAGAGAAGTCCACTCGTCAAATCTGTGGGGTCTTCTAAGCAACAACTGATAGGAAAGTTAGGGAAATAGTGAATTTATTAAAATATTTTTCAATTCAAAAATCAATGAGGTAACCTCCTTTTTCCTTTTTGTTTTGATACTGGAAGTCGAATCCAGCCGCTCCCCACTACTGAGCTTCACGTGTTTTTAACTTTTCTGTTTCAGACAGGGTCTTGTTAAGTTGTCCTGTGAGATCTACAACTTGCAACCTGCCTGCCTCAGCCACCTTCAGTGCTGGGATTGTAGGTGTGCTATACCACGTTTGTCTTCAATGTTCTTTTGAAAACAAAATCAGAAAATAAGCACTGACAAGGGCAGGAGAAATAAAATACAGAACAGAAAGGATCAGCAAAGCCAAGTGACGAATGACATATCTTTGAAGGAATGAATAATGCTGATGAGTCTCTGATAAAATCCCCAAAGAAATAAGAGAGAAGATGAAAAAACCACTCTCCGTGATAGAAAATGGGCATCGCTGGGCACCAGGGAGTGACAGGACTCACGGCCGCTCTCAGCATGGGTCTCCCAGAGATGCCGCCCACGCTGGAGCTTTTTCCTTCATGAGGTGATGTTCAGGAGTGGGCTCCGTGGGTGCGACTGGGTCACACGGTGCAGCCACATGGATGGGTTAACCCACCACTGAGTAGCAGGGACCACTTGAGGGAGTGGGTCACTGTCCTACTTGCAAAACCAGGAGTAAATAAAAATGCAATGATAAACAGTAGAAAAAGCGAATTACAAGTAAATGTATAGATAAGATGATTGATCTGTATTAACATACCTCATTCACCTGTGGTTCGTGAACAGGCTGGTGGTACAGGTATTAACTGGAGCGGGGTGCACACTGTCCCTGCTCCCCATCCCTGGGACCCCTCTCCTTCCCCACTTCCTAGCTGATGAGGGCCCAGCTGCCTTCAACACAGGCCCAGTTTCCTGGGGCTGCAGCCTCAGAGCCAGTGGCACACAGACTGAAACCATGGGCCAAATAATCCATTTTTCTTCAAACTGTGCACATCGGATATCTGATTCCAGAGATAAAGGATGACTAAGGAAAGCATGTTACACAAATTGATATTAACTTTTGAACTATTCGCACGCTCTGTCTATAAATTATAGATATAAAGCAAAAAAAAAAAAAAAAAAAAAAAAAAAAAAAAGAAAATCCTGCGTACAATTCTAGAGTACAATCAGGTTTACTGATTTTGAAATATATGGCACACAGACACATCAAAATGAAACCCAAAATTCTGTATAATATGCACTAATAAAAAAAATCACTATGGGAACACCAAAAAGCACTCCACAAATATATACAATGCATTCTTATAGCTTTATTCTGCAAATGTATTGCCAAGGAAACTAAGCACATAAGAAAAATGTATTGTAAACTGTAATTTATCATAAACTATAATCTAATATAAACTATATTTATCTGCATATGAAATATACAGAAAATATTACAAATTGTAAAATCGATCATAGACTACATCTGAATTAGTTTAATGCATTAAATAACAATGAATTTTTAAAAATCATATATTGATTTTATTTATACATTGCTATGTACCAATAAAGCTATGATATTGCAATAATACGGGTAAGTGAAAAATATAGTAATAAACTTGACAGAAGCAAATAACAACTGCATATCCATAAAATGATCGTTCTGTGTGTGAAGACAATTCCTCAGCCCTATTCTTTGTGCTTAGGCAGGAAGTGTATTTCTCTCTTCCAGAGAGTTCAATGGGAAGTTCTTTTTCATCTTGAAAGCACGAGGGCTTGAGCAGGCTTGTGAAAGCCAGACAGTCCTTCTTAAATTAAATAGGAACCAAAGAATAACTTATTTAAATCCAATCATTTTCAAGGACTCTATCCTAGGGGCCAGGGTTACAGCTCACTGGCACAGGGCCTGCTTGGCAAGCATGAGGTTCTGGGTTCGATTCCCAGTACAGAAAACAAACAAACAAAAAAGGACTATCCTATTACTAAGTGTCCCAATATATTAGTAACCTCAAAAATGGTTTCAGTTTTTCTTTGCAAATTTTTCTCTAGAGTGATAAAAACACAAATGGACACTCATCAAAAACAAAGAAAGCAAAAATTCAATCAAAAGTCCATATAATCTGCACACTGATAATGAATGACTTCTGTAATGACACCAGTGATAAGCCTAACTACATCAATAATGTGATAATGCTGTCAGGATACCTACTAGTGTTCATTATACTTGAAGGATTTTGCTCCTTTTTAATTTAAAAACATCAATTTGTAAAACTGTGATTCTAACCACCACTTGACAAGCTCCTTTTCCTTTACAGGGGCTACTTTTTCCCCAAATCAGTGGGTTTTATTCCCAAACTTATACAAAATCTTCATACACTACAGGAGAAATTGTCCCAGGGGAGCAGAAACGTCACTTGTCATGCCATGTGCAGAAAGAGAGTCCTACGGAAGCTGCAGCAGGCCCAAGACACCTGCCTCCATCCTGTGCTCACACAGCAGATGAACCTAGCACCTCGCCCCATGTAGTCCTAAGGAACAGCACTGGGACAGATGCTACCTTGGTGCATGTCAACTGGAGCCCATGTGGTCTTCACTTACTTCTCCCCTGACAGATGTACTGGTCACATGGAGGACTGTGTTCAGGAAATACAATAGTGATCCAGGGTTGGAGGAGCCACAGAAATTCTCTTAGTCTCATAAGACATAGTAGGGGGCATAAAATCTAGTGGCAAATCTAAAATCACAGTATTGGTTAATGTAGTTTCAGAAGGACAAAACTGAAGAAAATTAAGATTTCCTAAAACTTCTACAAGACTGCTATTTTTCTTAATTTAAATAAAGTAGACTACTGTTTAGAATATCATTTCTATATCCTGTTGAAATTAAGAGGAAGCCACTTTCATTTACATCCTGTGGGTTACACAAATCCATTGTTTTCTGGACTGTAATATCGATAAGCATTTTATCCAGGTATTTTTTATAGGCAAAATATTAAGAACACTGATGTCTATACTATAAACATCACTTTTAGTATTTCTGAAACACATGTCCCTTTGTACTTCCTTAGATCCACTATCAGACTCATCGGAACCAGCAACTGTCACAGGTGAACAGTGACTCACAGGGTGTTACAAAGTGAAGGAACATCTAGTCTTTCTCTAGGGCTCTGCATGATTCTGGAATCTCTACAGTCAGGGAGACTCCTTCTGGGTTTAGATGCACACTTATGCCTCACATTACAAAGATCAATGATCCCGGCCTTGGAAGAAGATAAGATAAAGTTTACTTAGTGAAGTTTGTACTTAGGTCAGCTATTGCAACATAGTTGAAGGGACTCTATCAAAATAAATATGAAATGATAAAAGGGATGAACAAGCAGTGTGAGGAGAAATTCTACATGCATGAGAAATTGAGAATGTGTCTGGTCTCCCGTTGGGATCCAGATGCTGAAAGCAGACGTGAAGACAGGCAGGCACAAGGGGAGGCTGGAAGGGAAGAAGAGAAGAAGAGAAGGGAGAAGAGAAGCCTGGTCATTCCCAAGCTTTCCTTCTTACAGTGCTCCTGAGACTCACCCTTGACCGAACCATGCTCCACAGGGCCCCTGAGACATCCTTGTTACGAAAGCTGTAGATGAGAGGGTTCAGCACTGGCGTGATGATGGTGTACAAGG
>RJWM01050358.1:0-10789 GCA_004363535.1 Dasyprocta punctata
TGTTACTCTCCTATTATCATTTTTTGAAATTCTGTCTTTATCTATTTAAATTTAAAAAGTGCATTCATAAAATGATACAAAGCAGGTGCCTCATGAGACCGCTTGATTGTCACCTTCTTCACATATTCTCATTTACATTTTCACCATTATCCACTCAGTTCTCATTCTGCAAGAAACCTGCTCTCTACCCAGCAGCAGGAATCTGTTCCATCTCATGTTATGAGTTTCATACAATATTTTCATGTTTATTTGAATACTTTTTGTCATGAGAGGGTGTATGGATCAATTTACTAGTTGCATAGAGCTGCTATAACAAAGTAGCAGTGTAAGTAATGTAGTATCAGAAATTTATTTTGTCTTAGTTCTCGAGGCCAAAAGTTGAATAATTAGAATATAGAGAGAGTTGGTTTTTCCTGAGGTTTCTCTCCTTGAGCTTTGGTTGACTGCCTTCACTCAGTGTATTCCTGTGATCTTCCCTCTGTGGTTGTCTGTGCCCTAATTTTCTTTTCCTAAAAGAAATTGAATCATATTGGATTGGGGGTTACTCGAATTGTCACATTCTTAATTAAATAACGCTAGATTTTCAAGGCACTTTTGCCTTTATTTCTGTACCTAATGAAGTTAGCATTTATATAGGTAAGATAAAATCAATAATGCCTAATATTCAGATTTATAATTCTTTAATTTTCTGTTTTCGTTTTCTTTTTTGGTACATATTTGTAGTACACAATGATTACTTTCATCTTGGGGAATTGGAACATGTACAAAACTCTCCAATGCTAGATCTCCAAATGCAATCATGTTCTGTCATGTTGGGGGTTAGGATCTGAGCATATCAATTTGGAAGGGATCAGAGTTCATCGCAGTATACTCTCTTCCTGTCTTCTTCCATATGCTGATTCTAGGCTCATCAATATGCAGATGCTTTTGTTTCAATTCTGTAGGGGGATTTTGAGGACTCTGAGAGAGGATGTGGAGATGTAGAGAGCATCAATCAGTAGCTTCCTTTAAGCAGGAGCAGCAGAGATAGTACCATTAACAACTATGACAAGAACAACCACAACAAAACCTGACCATGCATCAACACTCTCCAAAACCATGAATGTTTTTGTTACAGATGTTTTTGTCACATCTGTTCAGATTTTTTGAAGTAAAATCATGAAAGAAAGAACAAAAAAATGTGTAAATATTATATTGTTTTTCTGGTGTGAGAAATGGCAAGTGTAAAGAAAGACAAGAACACTTACTAGATCATATGAAATAGAAGGAAAACACTCAATTGGGAAAGGGAACAAGGGAGAGGGAGGGGCAAGAAAAGAGAAAAAAATGAGACAAATAGAAAAAAGCTTCTGTAAACAAGGACAGGAAGAGAGGTAGAAGAAAGGATATGGGAATGGGAAAAAAAAGAATTAAGATATACCATGCATATGTGCAAAATGCCTAGGATGAATGTAATCATTATGTATATCTAAAATGTGTGTGGAGCAGCAACCTGAAAACCATTGGGGAAAACTTCAGTGTCATGTGCTCCCCCATCTGCTACTCACCCTGGGCCACCTGCTTGCTTGAGGCTCCTCTCAGGCCCTTCCAGGTGCCTGGACCTAACTCCTACAGTCTGTATTTCTCTCCAGCTGTGCCCAAGCTTAGGCACAGTGGCCTGAGATATGGTCGAGTGCTCTCAGGGAGGAGCAGCAGCAGCAGTGTTCAGCAGACCTTCTAGATTGGTGCCAGCAGTTGGTCCCTGGATGCTGTTACTTGCTCTGAAGGCATGTTTCCTCCCTGAGCCACCTGATCCTAATCAAAGACATTTTGGGTCCATTTACCTCCTTGAAGAACATCTCTAGTAGAGGAAGACAAAGAGGGGTGAGAAAACAATGACCCATAGCTCTTCTTCCCACAGTCAGGAAATGCTTGAAAACCTAAATATGGTATGAAATGATGGACATTTCTGTGATATCACTATATGTATCTAGGGTAAAATCTTGCCAGCACATAAGGTGGTTCTAGAAACTTGCAGTGATTTTTTTCATACCAACCTTGCATGCCAAGCAGAGGTTGAGAACAAGAACATTGGATCTGCATCATGAAACAGTGACTAACTTTATGCTTATTTTAGAATATGCTTATGCACCTTCTGTCAACACATAAAATATTTCTATTGTTCTACTTGCATCCAGCTATATGCAAATGTTTAGTATTGCCAGCATATGCTTAGAGTTCATGAAATAAAGTATTTTGTGGAATACACTGAATAACCATTCAGAAATGAGTCTAAATGCTGGACAAGAAAATAATTGTAAGTTCAATTTTACTTCTTGAGATAGAAGCATTTCTCCAGTATCTTCAGGGGACAGTGTGGAAAGAACCATTCCCGCCTGCTGAGAATCCCAGACAAAGTGCAGAATCTACCTTGGTTTGTCTTCTGAGAATCCTATGAAGGGCAGCACACAAACAAGTTCTCCCCAGGTATTGAATTCTTCAGATTCCTACACAGAAATTAGAAATCAACCACTGGACACTTCTTGAACTTTCTCTTTGACTTTTTTTTTGAAACTGATCAAAGGATTCAGCCTGAGAAAGCTAAGCAGGTAGAAAACCCAGACTTGAGAATTACCTGGTCCATCTGAGGCAGGTAGAAGAATGACTGTGTGACTTGTGAGAGCACAAAAGCTGCCTTGCCTCTGGGTACTGAAGTTGTCTGAGTCAAAGTAGAAACGTTAAGTGATGAGGAGATCAGTGAAGAAGTGTCCCAGTCTGTCAGCACATCTCAGAGTTCACTGAGTAATCAGTATGCAGTACAAGGAAGTGAATGAGTCCAAGACCTTCTGATTAGTCCATATTTCTTCCTCTATAAGGTCAGTGGATTTAGGAGCTACTGATGGTTGCCTATAATTCAAAGCACTTTTAGCACTAATGCTCATGCGGATGGTGATGATAAATAGAAAAATGTTCAGCTTCCCTACCAACTTTATATTGCCTTTTCCATCAGTAATACAGAACCACCAAGTCCAAATGTCCAGACAGACCTTTTTGGTGTCAACCTGTGCAGTGTGATACACCCATATTCTGAACATAAAACAACACATGCTCATCCACTAAGTAATTAATTATTTCAAAGGCACCCCTGGGGGGAGCCAGTTGACTAAAAACATGTACCAGTTTTTTTTTCATTATTAAAGGTAGACTAACAACAGGTCCTTAGGTAAAGAAGAAACCGGATGATTATTGACTTGTTTACCCTATGATGAAAGGGCATGTGACAAACAAATTACTCAGAAGAATTAGACTAATGGCCTGAGTAGATGTTTAGTCTTTTGTGCAAGAATCTGTAAAGCCTAATGCTTTTGGAAGCATTCATGGAAAGCTGTCTTAAAAATTACTAAATACTTCTGAAATCATTGTATAGCTGTTAAGTTTTGTCATTTCTATTAAAATTTTTTGATAAAAATTTGGTATTGAGTAGGCATTCACTATACATTTTAGTACCATTCTAAAGGCAAACAATCACCATGACTGAGAAGTCAGGCTGTGGATGAAATGACTAGGTATGCAGATTAAATATGGAAATCTCACCTTCATAGAAACTCTTCTAATTTTTTTTTCTTAACTAAAATTGGCATCTTCCTGGTCTTTGGAGGCTAATGCTTGGTAACTACTTCATTTCTCAAGTCAATTTTCCTTTTTGGCCCAACAACAGTACTTTATTTTGCATATACAGGTGTGCTAGCATATAAAAGAAAAAATTAGATGTGCACTCTTTTTTAATTTTAAAATGAAAAAAGAATAAAATGATGATACAGAATTTCAAAATAAAATTATAGGAAATTAACAATGGTTAATATATTGCACATTGTTATTTTCAAAGTAGTTCAGATTGCAAGACATAGGCATGAAAAAATGATCAGCCAAACAATGAAACCACAAGTCATTATTTTTAAATTTTTTTATTTTTAAAAAAGCAAAACAAAAAAGGGATAGAAATGATACAGAATTTTGAAAAATAGGGAATTAACAATAGTTAATATGTTGCATATTGTTGTCTTAGGAGTTATTGTTCAGGTTATAAAATCTAGGCACCAAAGTGATCAATCAAACAATGACAGCACAAACTGTTCTTTTTGATGAACTAACAGAGATTAGTAGTATAGTTATCTATCTAGCACATATATACATATGTACATTTATATGTGTTTACCAACATACATATGTTTTCCTTTCTTCCTTTTTTCCTTTCCCCTATCCTAGTTGTTCTGTCCTTTTGAGCACTTTCTCTCCCTTTCATTATTACAGTATCTATTGTATATTTAGAATCTTATTATTCTTTTAGATTTTTATTTTTATTTTTATACTAGGTAGAAAATATGATATTTATAAATGTGAGTTTGATGTATTTCACTTATGAGTATGGTTTCAATGCCTCCATTTACCTATAAACCCCTCAAGATTATCATTTGTTATATTTGAGTAATATTCCACTGTATAAAAATACACATCTTTTTTATCCATTCTGTGGTTGAAGGGCATTTTGGCTGTTTCCAAGATTTAGGTATTACAAGTTGTGCTGCTATAAACATAGGTGCACATATATCACTGTGGCATGACATTTTCAATTTTTCTGGGAAAATCCCCAGAAAGTGAAAGGCTGGATTAAGTGGGACTTCCAATTCTAGTTTTTTGAGGAATCTCCACACTGATTTCCACAGTGGCTGGACCAGTCTACACTCCCACTAGCAGTGGTAAAGTGTTCCTTTTTCCCTCCAACCGCCCAACATTTGGCATTCGTTGATTTCTTGATGGCAACTATTATTTCTGGAGTGAGATAGAATGTCAGTATTGTTTTAATTTGCATTTCTCGAATGACCAGTGGTGTTGAGTATGTTTTCATGTATTTATTTGCCATTTGTATTTCTTCCTCTGAAAAGTGCGTGTTCATCTCAAATGCCCGTTTTTGAATTGGGTCTTTGAATTTGAGGGGCCTGATGTTTTTCAGTTCATTATATGTTTTAGATATAAGTCCTTTGTCTGAGGGACTGCTGGCTAAAATTCCTTCCCATTCTGTGGACTTTCTCTTAACTTTGTTGGTGATTTCTTTTGAAGCACAAAAACTTTTTAATAAGAAGAGATCCCAGTAGTTGATTCTTTGAAGTACTTCCCATGTGGTTTGGGTTTTGTTTATGAAATGTCTACCTACCCCATATGTCTTCAAGATTGCTACATACCATGTCTTCCAGTAGGTTTAGTGTTTCTGTGTTTATACTTAGATCTTTGATCCATTTTTACGTTAGTTTAGAGCATGGTGATAAACATGGCTCTCGTTTCAATCTTCAGCATGTGGAAAGCCAATTTTCCAGCACCATTTATTAAAGAGACAATCATTTTTTCCAGTGAACATGATTAGCCCCTTTGCCAAAGACAAGGTGGTTTGTGTCTTTGTAGTTGTGTGTGCATCTTCTAATCTGTTCCATTGATCCTCGGGTCTGTTTTTTTTTTTTTTTTTTTTTTTTTTTTTTTTTTTTTTTTTTTTTTTTTTTTTTTTTTTTTTTTTTTTTTTTTTTTTTTTTTTTTTTTTTTTGCCAGTAACATGTTGATTTTATCACTGTACCTTTGTAGTATAATTTCAAGTCAGGGATTGTGATTCCCCTTGCCTTGCCTTTTTTGCCCAGTATTACCGTTGCTATTCTAGGTCTCTTCTGTTTCCAAATGAATTTTAGGAAAGTTTTCTCTAGATCTGTAAGGTATGTTAATAGAATTTTGATTGGAATTGCATTAAATCTGTGTAACCATTTTAGGAGTGTGGCCATTATCAAAATGTTGATTTTTCCTAACCAAGAGCAAGGGATATCTTTCTTTCCATTTTCTGACATTCTTTTTTAGAATACTATAATTTTCAATGTATAGGTCTTTTATATTCTTTGTTAAGTTGATTCCTAAGTATTTCATTGTTTTTGGATGTTATTGTGAAAGGTGTCATTTCTATGAATTCTCTCTCAGTGAGCTTGTTGTTTGTGTATGGAAATGCTATTGATTTCTGAGTGCTGACATTGTATCCAGCTACATTGCTGAATTTGCATATTAACTCTAGTCATTTGACAGAGTTTTTGGGATCTATGTATTGTATCATCTACAAATAGTGATAATTTAACTTCTTCCTTTCCAATCCTTATTCCTTTTATTTCTCTCTCTTGTCTAATTGCTCTGGCTAATGTTTCCAGAACTATAATTGAATAGGAGTGGTGATAGTGGACATTCTTGTTTGGTCCTGATTTTGGAGTGAAAGCTTTCAGTTTTTGTTCATTTAGTATAATGTTGGCTGTTGGTTTGTCATAGATGACTTTTATCAAATTGTGGTAGATATCATCTATTCCAAGTTTCTGTAGAGTTTTCATCATGAAGAAGTGTTGGACTTTATCAAAAGTTTTTCTGCATCTATTGAGATGATCATGGATTTTTGTCTTTAGCACTGTTTATGTGGTGTATTACATTTATTAATTTGCATATGTTAAACTATCCCTGCATCCCTCAGATAAATCTTACTTGGTCAGGCTATATAATCTTCTTGATGATTTCCTGCATTCTATTAGCCAGTATTTTATTGATAATTTTTGCATCAATGTTCATTAGGGAGATTGGCCTATAGTTCTCCTTTTTGGTTGGGTCTTTCCCTGATTTTAGTATCAGAGTAATGCTTACCTCCAGGAATGTGTTAGGAAGAATTTCTTCCCTTTCAATTTCCTTGAAAAGTTTGAGGAGTCCTGGCATTAAGTCTTCTCTAAATTTCTTATAGAATTCAGCCATGAATCCATCCAGACCTGGACTTGTCTTTGATGGTAAGTTTTTAATCACATTTTCAATTTCAGTAGCTGATATTGGGTTATTCAAAATTGTGTAGCTTTGGCAATTCATATGTTTCTAGAAATCTGTCCATTTCCTCTGTTTTCCACCCTATGAGTAAAGGTTTTCAAAGTAGTTATTCATGATCTTCTGAATTTCCATGTGATCTGTAGTAATTTCACCTTTTTCATTCCTTATTGCATGAATTTGAGTTTCTTCTTTCTTTTCATTGATAAGGTTGGCTAGAGGTTTATGAATTTTGTTTACTCTCTCGAAGAACCAGCTCTTTGATTCATTAATTTTTTGTATTGTTTTGTTAGTCTCAGTTGCATTAATTTCTGCTCTGATCTTTATAATTTCCTCTCTTATATGAACTTTGTGCTTGACTTGCTCTTCTTTTTCTAGAAGCTTGAGGTGTAGTATTAGGGTGCTTATTTGTGCTTATTCTGTTTTCCTGATGTGACAATTCATTGTAATATATTTCCCTCTTAGGACTGCTTTCATTTCATCCTACAGGTTTCAGTATGTTATATCTGCATTTTCATAGAATTGTAGGTATTGTTTAATTTCTGCTTTAATTTCGCCTGTAATCCATTGGTTGTGCAAGAGGTTGTTATTCAATTTCTATGAGTTTAACTGAAGGTTTTACAGTTTCTATTGCCATTAATTTCTAATTTCAGTGCATTATGGTCAGATAATATGCATGGGATAATTTCAATCCCTTTGCATTTACTTAAGGACGTTCTGTGGGCTAATATATGATCCATTTTAGAGAACATCCCATGTGCAACTTAGAAGAATGTGTATTCTGATGCGGTTGGGTGGAACACTGTAAATGTCTACTAAGTCCATTTGTTCATAGGTTTGATTCAGTTGTGTTATTTCTTTATCAAGTTTTTGTCTAGTTGATCTATGTCTTTGTGACAGTGGGGTATTAATGTGCCCTGTTACAATTGTGTCATTGAGTATTTGGTTTTTCACATCTATTAATATTTGTCTTATATAGTTGGGTACTCCTACATTTGGTGCATATATATTTATGATTGTTATATCTTCCTCTTAAATTTTTCCCCTAACAAGTATGTAGTGACATTCTTTATCTCTTTCGATCATTTTTGGTTTGAAGTTCACACTGCCTGCAAATAGAATAGCTACCCCTGCTTTTTTCTGGGTTCCTGTTGCATGGAATATTGTTTTCCATCCTTTGACTTTTAGTCTATGAGTTTCCCTTTGAGTCTGATATGTTTCCTGTATACAACATATTGTTAGATCCTGTTTCTTGATCCATTATGTCAACCTATTTATTTTAATTGGTGAATTGAGGCCATTTACATTGATGAATTTAATTGATATGTACTGGCTCAACTTTGTCATATTATTTTCCTGTTGTTGGTATCCTGCTTTTCCCCCTTGTTTAACTTCTTGCCTGGTCTGGTGGTTTCTTTGTGTTATTGCTCTGGAAATTGTAGTCATTTTTATCTTTATCTAGTATGTCTTTCAATACTCTTTTGAGGGTTGGTTTGCTGGACATGAATTTCTTCAGTTGTTCTTTGTGGTGGAAGTATCTTATTTCTCCATTAATTTTCTTTTTTTTTATTTTAGCGAAGAAAAAACAGAAAAAAAGACATATAAAACAAAAACAATAAGCAAAAGAGACAAACAAACGACTAGGGTGAATACACTACAGTAACATTGCAGGTTTACAAAATCGGATGATAGAAACTTGAAAATGCTTGTAAGATTGAGTATCGTTATCTTTAAAATGGTTACTTGCATTAACAGCTATAGATAGGTAAAATTAATCTAATCATATGAGTATTATTCTTTTTCAAAAACAAATAGATTCAACAGTGTGTTCATTTTAGTTATCTTACATATACATATATACAGGTTTATATCTTTTCCTCTTCCCTTTTCTCTTTCCACCTTTTCCCTTTCCAGTTACTCTTGCTCTTTGAGCTGTTTTTTACCCTTACGTAGTATTTATTATAGATTTTGGATCATATATGCAATTTCAGTTTCTTACACTAGGGAGACAATACGGTATTTACACATGGGGGTTTGATTTATCTCACTTATGAGTATGGTCTCAAGTCGTGACCATTTACTTACAAAAGTCTCAATGCAATCTTTCTTAAGAGCTGAGTAGTAGTACTCCATTGTATAAAAATACCACATCTTTTTTATCCATTTTTTGATTGATGGGCACTTGGGTTGTTTCCAAAACCTGGCTATTACAAATTGGGCTGCTATAAACATAGGTGCACAGATATCACTGTGGTATGATGTTTTCAGTTCTTCTGGGAAAATGCCCAGAAGTGGGATAGCTGGGTTGAATGGGATCTCTAATCCTAACTTCTTGAGGAATATCCACACCGACTTCCATAGTGACTGCACCAGTCTACACTCCCACTAACAGTGGAGAAGAGTTCTTTTTTCCCCACAGCCCCTCCAGCATTTGCTGTTGGTTGGTTTTTTAATCTTGGCCATTCATTCTGGAGTGAGATGGAATCTCAGTGTTGTTTTAATTTGCATTTCGTGAATGACCATTGATGTTGAACATTTTTTCATATATTTATTTGCCATTTGTATTTCTTTCTCTGAGAAGTGTGTGTTCATCACAGATGCCCATATTTGGATTGGGTCCTTGAATTTTAGGGGCCTGATTTCTTTTAATTCTTTATATGTTTTAGATAGAAGACCTTTGTCTGATGGACAATTGGCTAAGATATTTTCCCAGTTTGTGGGTTTTCTTTTTACTCTGTTGGAGATTTCCTTTGACATGCAAAAACTTTTTAGTAGGATGAGATCCCAGGTGTTGATTCTGGGAAGTGTTTCCCGTGCTATCTGATTTTTGTCCATGAACTCTCTGCCTACTCCTATGTCATCGAGAATTTTACCTACTCTGTCTTCTAGTAAGTTTAGTGTCTCTGTTTTTATATTCAGATCTTTGATCCATTTTGACTTTATTTTAGTGCATGGTGATAGGCATGGATCTAGCTTTAGTTTACAGCATATAGAGAGCCAGTTTTTCCAGGACAATTTGTTAAAGAGGCTGTCTTTCTTCCAATGTACATATTTGGCCCCTTTGTCAAAGATGAGGTGGGTAAGTGTGTTTTTGTAGTTGTGGCTGTAATTTCTAATCTATTCCATTGATTTTCAGGTCTGTTTTGATTCCAGTACCATGCTGATTTTATCACAGTAGCTTTGTAGTAGAACTTCAAATCAGGGATTGTGATGCCTCCTGCCTTCCCTTTGTTGCCCAGAACTGCCTTTGCTATTCTAGGTCTTTTCTGGTTCCAGATGAATTTCAGGAATGCTTTCTCTAGCTCTGTGAGGTAGGCAAGTGGTATTTTGATTGGGATTGCATTGAATCTGTATAATAATTTTGAGAGAATGGCCATTTTCACGATATTTGTTCTTCCTATCTATGAACAGGGAATATCTTTCCATTTTTTGAAATCTTCGATTTCCTTCTTTAGAGTAATGTAATGTTCACTGTATAGATCTTTTACTTCCTTTGTTAGACTGATTCCTAAGTATTTCATTTTTTTGTATGTTATAGTGAAGGGTGTGATTTCCCTTATTTCTCTCTCAGTGACTTTGTTGTTTGTGTACAGGAATGCTATTGTTTTTTGAGTGTTCACCTTGTATCCAGTTACATTACTATATTTAGTTATTACTTCTAAAAGTCTTCTAATGGATTTTTGGGGGTCTTCTATATAGAGTATCATATCATCTACAAATAATGATAATTTCACTTCTTCCTTTCCTATCCTTATTCCTTTTATTTCTTTCTCTTGTCTAATTGCTCTGGCTAATATTTCCAGAACTATATTGAATAGGAGTGGTGATAATGGACATCCTTGTCTTGTTCCTGATTTTAGGTTGAAAGTTTTCAGTTTTTCTCCATTTAGTAAGATGTTGGCTGTTGGTTTATGATATATGGCTTTTATCA
>RJWM01050359.1:0-10789 GCA_004363535.1 Dasyprocta punctata
CGCTCCGCCTACCTCAGCCTCCCGAGTGCTGGGATTAAAGGCGTGCGCCACCACGCCCGGCTCCTTTTAGCCATATTAATGATCATATATATTACATTAAAAAATACTGTAAACCCAACAATACATTGTTTCAGTCAGTACTTTACATGATTTTGTATCTGTTAAAGAAGAGAGGAGAGCAAGAACACACTTACAGCTTTTGTCATGTTAACCTTATGTTTCATCTTTGTTTCTATTTATTCATTCCTGGAGATATAAGTCACCATTTGGAATCATTTTCTTAGCTCAGAACAACTTTTCTCCCACCCAATCCCTTTGTGCTGTTAATGACAAATGTATTACGTGTAGTTATGTCTTATATATTCAATATACTATATATTATTGGTTTATTGTTTTATACAATAGGGTGTTTAACATTGAGTTGCTTAACATTTTTCTTTTAAGATTTAACCTTTTTTTGTTTGTCTGTGTGTGCTCAAGAGTTAGAGGGAAAGCAAGAGAACATAACTGATTCACTGTTAGCCTGGGTAAAGTTAATTCCCAGCAAGAAGAAGCCCATAGAAGAATTAACCAGGTTAAGTTATTTTGGCAGTACTGTGCAGAGATTAAGGATACATGATTTTTAGTCAGCTAGATAGCTACTTGCTAGCTGAGCGACTTTGAGCAAGTAAGTTATTTTGTTTTTCTGAGCTTATTTTTTTCCTCAGTATAATGGGTATAACAATATCTATATGGTGTTGAGGTTTAAATGTTGCGACATCTACCACGTGTTCAAGGAATGAGTTACCACATACACACACACACCCAAACAAAAACAAAAAAAGCACAAGAAACTAGAGTTTATCTCCACAGGGGAAGGGAGGAAGGGCACCAGTGGAGGAAGGACAGTGACCCATAGAGTCTGGTTGTCATTAGTAGGGTTATTTAACTGAAAAGAAAAGTAGGATTTGAGGACCAGAGAAGTAGAGCCAATTAATATGATGTGAAGTTTTTCTAATATTCTTTCCTGTCTTGAAATACTGCTGCACACATTTGGAAGACAGATTGTGAAAATCCCCGGTGACTGCACAGTGGGGTGGTTTTAGTTCATTATTTCTATGGCAAGCGTCTCGCTTGCAGGTCCTCTATTTATGTGCATGTTTGCTGAAGAGCTGTGAAGATGAGCAGAATGAGGAGGGGAGGGAATACTTGTCACTAACACACTCTCTCTGTTTTTCTTGGAGTCACAGTATAAATTGGCTAAGGAGAAAAGATAGCAAATGTCCCTTCAAGAAACATATCTTAATATCTTGATTGTGGCATATGATAAAAGCAGGTATCAGAGCATTTAGATAATCACAAAAATCTTTATCAACACAGAATGTGCTTTTATGGTGTATTTTGCCATGACTGTTATTTAGGCCACATGTATTGCCTCCCCTGTTATCATGGTGTTTTAAATAATTTCTGTTTGGTTGTTTTCTGAGACAGGATCTCACTACGTAGCCCAGACTGACCTTGAACTCGAGGCAAACCTCCTGCCTCAGCCTCTGGAGTGCTTGGATTACAGGCATGTGCTGCTGTGCATAGCTAAAATCATTTCTTTAATAAACTGTACAGGTTGTAATTAACTTGATGGACAGAACTTTTAACAATATCAATATTTTAGAGAAAATTATCAAGACAAAAGAGAACTGAGAAGAGATCTGATCTGCTGGAAATTCTATCTTCTTGATAGATTTGGTCCTTTTATCATCATAGAATGAGAAGTGATCCACTCAGCTTTTAGGTGCTAACACAGTGTTATGGCTGATATCTAGAAGTCCCCAAAGCCTCACCAGCCCATAGGTGGGGCTCTGGGGAGGAGACTGGATCCTGACTGTGTGACCCTGGATTAGTCACTGATGGGTTTACAGCTGGGTGTGTCACTGGGAGGCGAAGTTCGGTGGGAGGAGGCGGCTCCTGTGGATTTATCTCCCCTGCTTTGAGAGCTCCATGCTTCCTGCTTGCCGTACCACAAACTGCTTCCCACCATGCCATGAACTCTTTCTCCCCTGCCATGCTGCTCTGCCTTGGAGTCAGCCGATTATGGACTGAAACCTCTACAAATTGTGAGCCAAAATAAATCTCTTGTCCTTTAGTTTGTGCGTGACAGGTATTTTGTCTCAGCACAAGTAAGGGACTAAGACACTCATCTTCCATATGGGACAATTGCACGGAGTATCTTCTCCAGTGAGGCAAGACAAGCATATAGGTAAGTTAACCCTCTTCTTCTCTCAGCTGCTGGGTTAATCACTAGGTTTACGACCTGGCATGCTCAGTGGGGGACCTACTGCACCTGAAAAGGGAAGAAAGAGACTGTACCCCAGAGAAGCTGCAAGAATTAGCTGCTATGCAATGGAAGGAGCCAGGGGGGCTACTGAAAGAAATTAGAAAATAATACTAAATTAGCAAGAGCTCCTTGACTCAGAGATATCTCTCAGTGGAAGGAGGGATAGGTCTCAGAAACTTGGAGAATGTGATGGTTCATACTAAGTGAAGTGGACATGCTTGAATGGCCAAGGCAGATGGGTGGCAGAAAGGACAGTCTCAGGAAATGGGCCTGGTGGAACACGCATTGCACGAGGGGAGAAGGAGATTATCTTCCACAGAAGGGCCTAGAAGTCACAACATTTACCAAAATGAGGCAGGAGACTAGAGTGTGTCAAAGCTAGTTGGGGAAGTAGGTGTGACCTGAAAATTACAAAATCTCAGGACGCATGTGCACAACAATTCCCAAAGCCCTGCACTTGGATTTCCCTCGAGAAGTCCAGCAGTTTTCTGATAGGAAGTTCTAGACCTGGTCAACCTGAGGAGTGGAAGATACAAATAGGACAGTCAATTTTGAGCTTCAGGTCACTGTGTTCTCTCTTGCATGGTGGCCATCCTCAGGCTGTAGAGTATACTCCTTTTCTTACTTTTACTTGGGACAAACTTGCGCTGCAGAGCCTGTTTCTTTTCCTACCTTTAAAATGCAAAACCTTGATACTGTTTGCACTTGTCTAGATCAATTCTTTGCTCAGGATGGAAAAACCTAGAAGCCACCTGTAGAAGGAGACTCTGGTATCCCCAAACATGATAACAAAAGTGTTAGGACTGTGCCAATGAGACAGACACCAGGATCCCTGGGAAGACCAACTTTGGCTCTTCTCTGCAGGCTAGGGCTGGTGGTAGGACATATGGTTACATATGGTCACCAAAAGGAACAGGGAAAACGGTTCTGAGACCAGTTGTTGATCCTTAGTTCTCTGAACCAGAGGAAACCAATTATAATATTTATTGGTGGAAACAGCAATCAATCAAATTTGTGGAGACAGCCAAGGGGACTTAATTCATGAGATCTGTGGAGATAAATTGAGCAGAGCATCATCAGGGTCAAAATGAATGGGAAGTCGACAAGGGTGTTGCTTCATACAATCAAACAAAGCAAACCTGGAGAAGCAGGAGGTTAAGTGCAGGTTCCTTAAAAACAAGTTATGATGCCTCACTCAGTTCCTAAACAAATTGGAAGTTAAGCCAATTTTCAGATCTTGAGTCTACCAACTGGAAAGGTGACTAGGTTCCCAGGTAAAAGCTATATTCAGTAGCTTTCTTGTAAAGGAACTATGGTTGTTTACTTAGGTGAGCATATACTGAAGCAAAAAGAAAGCCCAGGCATTTTGAGGATTGCTGGATCAGGTGCTAAGTTAACCTCAAAACTTAACGTGTCCCTCTGGCTCTCCTGTTACAGAGGTGGCATCCCATCAGAATGCATATGACATGCAAGAAGCTCTGAACAACAAAGTAGACAAGATTATTTGGCCAGTTGACAGTGGCCAGTCTCAATCATCAGGTCCCCCTTAACTGGTACCATAGATTCATGAACAGAGTGATGAAGTTCACATGAGATGGAGATTACTCATGGACTCATGTACACCGAGTCCTCATCAAGGCCTAAATACCGCTGCCTCTGAGTGTTCAATCTGTCAGTCACAGAGACCAACACTGTGATTATATGTGACATTAATTCTTGAGAAACCAAGATTGTAAGTTTACTATATTGGGCCCCTCCCATCCTGGAAGGGCACAGGAAAAGTGACTTATTCTGAGTATGGGCTTTGTCTTTCCTGTCTTCAAAGCCTCAGTCAGCATCATTATTAGGGAGCTTGGGCAACACCCAGTTCCCACACATGGAATATCTCGCAGTGTTTCAGCCTGTGAACAGCAGAGAACCTGCATAAATGGACCCATAACTAACCACTGTCTTCCCTGTTGCAGGTTTAAGCATCCCTTGTTCTCTCCTGAAGCAGATGATTGGACAGAGCCTTGGAATAACCTGTTCAATGTAGAACTGAAGGGCCAGTTTGGAAACATTGCAGGGATGAGATGACAATCCCATATGCTGCAGTATGTAGATTTATATAAACCAGGTTTCTATATGTGGGTTGGGAACCAAGGGATGGAAGCATGAGTGAGTCCATTTATCATCATTTCCAGTGACTTACTGGGGAACTTGCACTTCCAGTCCCTACTAGTCTTTGCAGGATTAGAGTTTCTGGTTTGGGTCGGTGGTAGGGGTGGTTTGTAGTGTCCCGCTGAACTACAAGCTAAAAACTGCCACTCCTGGATCCAACAAGAGCAGGAGAGAAGAATCACCATCTTCATACAGGTAATTAGCCTTGATTATTAGAAGGAAATAAGGTGGCTGTTCTATAATAAGGACAGAGAGATGCCCCTATGGGAGGTAGGGGACCCATCCTCTTGGGTGCTTCTTAGCATTTTCTTATGCATGGAAAAGGGCAGAAGCCTGACCTGACCACAAGGTCAGAAGGTTTTGGCCACACCACCAGGTAAACTTCTAGGACTTCCGGAGATTAGAGCTTGGTGTAAGGAAACACAGAGTGAATTTTGGACAAGAAAGCCAATAACTAACAGTTGCAAACCCTACAATCCATGGCAGCAGAGGCTGCGGCAGTTCATCCCACTAATCTTCTATGTTCCTCCTCAGAAACAGAGGCCATATGAACTATGGTTGTGCTGGCAGGTGAGCTGCAGTGTCCTTGGCAGGAAATGCTTGCCCCAGGCAGACAGAGCCACAGACTGAGCAAGGTGGCTGCTAGGGTAGTGGGGCTGGTGTATGGATTTCAAGAGAAATTTGTCTGTGAGGCAGTCTCTGTTCAGGAGCTGGCTAGTGCACTGGCTGAGACTCTCAGAGTTGCACAGTAGTCTGATGCTCTTTCTACTCAGTCCTCCTTCCTTCTATTGCCATTTCTTTTTCCTTAAAGGCGACCATTTCCCCTTGTCTACCTTGTTATTTTGGTATTTATCTTCATATCTTTAAATAACATGGCTGTGTTGCTAAACTTGATTTTTCCATTTTAGACGTTATCTATTTCACTATAGAAGAAGAGGACTTAGTTCTCTTTCTTTCTTTGGCCTCTGACATTCACACATGCACTTGCCATAGTTCTCTCCTTACTTCCCAGGTTATACTTTGGTGAGGTCAATACTCATTGTATATACTGTGATGTCCAAATGATTGCTACTTGGAGCTAAGCCACATGGTAAATAATAATTATACTTCTCTTGCAGACAGAAGTTAATAGTTGTCTTGTGGTTTTGTTCTGCTTTTAAATTTCCTTAGCCCATCACTTCAAGCCCAAGTATGCAAGTAACCTCCTCAGTATGTTCAGACACATCAAGTAGTCTATCACTTTCATCTTCAAGTTGTCTTTCTAGTGGAGCCTCATGACATAGCCTCAGCAGAATTCACTGTTTTCCATGCTTGGTGTTCGAATGTCCTGATTTTCCTTTGCCACTATTCAAGGATTTGGCAAGTGCCTAAAACATGTTAGAGCTCCTGTTTCCTATAATCTGTGTCTTCTTTTTAGGTTTATTTATTCACTATGTTAGGGAACTTAGTGTAACAACTGTTTGCACAGAAAGAAAGAGTCTTTGAGAACACATGTCTCGGAAAATGCCTTTATTCTAAACTTCCAATGTATTTATAATTTGGTTGACTCTTGAAACTTAGGTTGGGAATAATTTCCCTGCAGAATTTTTTTTTTTAAGAGAAAAAAAGAGACACATATAAGAAAGACAAAAAGCAAAAGAGACAAACAAACGACTAGAGTAAATGCACAACTGTAACATTATAGGTTCACAAAACAGGATGATAGAAACTTGACAATGGTTGCAATATTGCATATCGTTACGTTCAACACAGTTGTTTACATTAACAGATATAGACATGTAAAATTGGTCTAATCATATGAGTATTAACCGTTCTTTCTCAATAAGTAATTCATCCAGCAGTATGTTCGTTTTAGTTATTTTACATATACATATATACAGATTTATATCTTTTCCTTTTCCCTTCCCTCTTTCCCCCTTTTCCCTTTCCAATTACTTTTGCTCTTCGAGCAGCTTTTTATCCTTACATAGTATTTATTGTAGATTTTGGATCATATATACATTTTCAGTTTCTTACACTAGGGAGACAATACAGTATTTACACATGTGGGTTTGATTTACCTCACTTATGAGTATGGTCTCAAGTTGTGACCATTTATTTATAAAAGTCTCAATGCAGTCTTTCTTGAGAGCTAAGTAGTACTCCATTGTATAAAAGTACCACATCTTTTTTGTCCATTCTTTGATTGATGGGCACTTGGGTTGTTTCCAAGATCTGGCTATTACAAATTGGGTTGCTATAAACATGGGTGCACAAGTATCACTGTGGTATGATGTTTTCAATTCTTCTGGGAAAATTTCCAGAAGTGGGATAGCTGGGTTGAATGGGATCTCTAATCCTAGCTTCTTGAGGAATCTCCACACTGATTTCCACAGTGGTTGCACCAGTCTATACTCCCACCAACAGTGGAGAAGAGTTCCTTTTTCCCCACAGACCCTCCAGCATTTGTTGTAGGTTGATTTTTTAATCTTGGCCATTCTTTCTGGAGTGAGATGGAATCTCAGTGTTGTTTTAATTTGCATTTCCTGAATGACCGTTGATGTTGAACATTTTTTCATATATTTATTTGCCATTTGTATTTTTTTCTCTAAGAAGTGTGTATTCATCTCAGATGCCCATTTTTAGATTGGGTCTTTGAATTGTAGGGGCCTGATTTCTTTTAATTCTTTATATGTTTTAAATAGAAGTCCTTTGTCTGATGCACAATTGGCTAAGATATTTTCCCAGTTTGTGGGTTTTCTTTTCACTCTGTTGGAGATTTCCTTTGACATGCAAAAACTTTTTAGTAAGATGAGATCCCAGTTGTTGATTCTGGGAAGTGTTTCCCATGCAATTTGATTTTTGTTCATGAACTCTCTGCCTACTCCTATGTCATGAAGATTTTTACCTACTTTGCCTTCTAGTAAGTTTAATATTTAGATCTTTGATGCATTTTGACTTTATTTTAGTGCATGGTGATAGACATGGATCTAGTTTTAGTTTATGGCATATAGAAAGCCAGTTTTTGCAGCACCATTTGTTAAAGAGGCTATCTTGCTTCCGATGTACATGTTTGGCCCCTTTGTCAAAGATGAAGTGGCTAAGTGTGTTTGTAGTTGTGGCTGTATCTTCTAATCTATTCTATTGATCTTCAGGTCTGTTTTGATTCCAGTACCATGCTGATTTTATCACAGTAGCTTTGTAGTATAGTTTCAAGTTGGGGATTATGATGCCTCCTGCCTTCCCTTTGTTACCCAGAATTGCCTTTGCTATTCTAGGATTCTATGTCTTTTCTGGTTCCAGATGAATTTCAAGAATGCTTTCTCTAGCTCTGTGAGGTAGGCAAGTGGTATTTTGATTGGGATTGCATTAAATCTGTATAATAATTTTGGGAGAATGGCCATTTTCATGATGTTTGTTCTTCCTATCCATGAACAGGGAATATCTTTCCATTTTCTGAAATCTTCTTCGATTTCCTTCTTCAAAGTAATGTAATTTTCATTGTATAGATCTTTTACTTCCTTTGTCTGATTGATTCCTAAGTATTTCATTTTTTTGGATGTTATAGTGAAGGGTGTGGTTTCCCTTATTTCTCTCTCAGTGACTATGTTGTTTGTGTACAGGAATGCTATTGATTTTTGAGTGTTGACTTTGTATCCACCAACATTACTGAATTTGGTTATTACTTCTAGAAGTCTTTTAATGAATTTTTGGGGGTCTTCTTGCCGCGACCCATGCAGCTCCTGAGGTTCTTGGGGTGAAGGACCGTGAGAGGATGAGAAAATAAAGACAGAGACAAAGCTGGAGTCAGGTGGAGCCCCTATCCTCCTGATGGGAGGAAAGGAACTGCTCAACCAATGTTGTGGGTTTATTTATATACAGGGAAGGATGACGTCAATTTCAGCCCCTCTGCCCAGCAACCCAGGCCTGGATTGTTTAGGAGCCTCCTGTTTTGCTGGGCTGTAGGAGCGTTTTTCACGTGGTTGACCCAGGTGCTCTTTGTTACTTTGGTAAGGTCATGTCTGGATCATTTTCCAGCTTCAACGGCTCCCTACATCTTCTATGTAAAATATCGTATCATCTGCAAATAATGATAATTTTACTTCTTCCTTTCCTATCCTTATTCCCTTTATTTCTTTCTCTTGTCTAATTGCTCTGGCTAATATTTCCAGAACTATGTTGAATAGGAGTGGTGATAGTGGACATCCTTGTCTTGTTCCTGATTTTAGATTGAAAGTTTTCAGTTTTTCTCCATTTAGTAAGATGTTGCCTGTTGGTTTATGATACATGGCTTTTATCAGGTTGAGGTAGAGACCATCTATTCCGATTTTCTGTAGGGTTTTTTTCATGAATGGGTGTTTGATCTTGTCAAAAGCTTTTCTGCATCTATTGAGATAATCATGTGGTTCTTGTCCTTGACCCTGTCGATATGGTGTATTACATTTATTGATTTGCAGATGTTGAACCATCCCTGCATTCCTGGGATGAATCCCACTTGATCATGGTGTATAATCTTTCTGATAACTTTCTGTATTATATTTTCCAGTATTTTATTGAAGATTTTTGCATCTATGTTCATTAGGGAGATTGGCCTGTAATTTTCTTTTTTGATTGGGTCTTTCTCTGGTTTTGATATTAGGGAAATACTTGTTTCCAGGAATGAGTTAGGGAGATTTGCTTCACTCTCAATTTCACTGAAGAGTTTGAGCAGTGTTGGCATTAAGTCTTCCCTAAATTTCTTGTAGAATTCAGCAGTGAATCCATCAGGGCCCAGGCTTTTCTTTGTTGGTAGGGTTCTAATTAGATTTTCAATTTCATTGGCTGAAATGGGGTTATTTAGCAGCTTTATACCTTCTTGATTCAGCTTTGGTAATTCATAGGTTTCTAGGAATCTGTCCATTTCTTCTGTGTTGTCGAATCTATATGAGTAAAGATTTCGAAGTAGGTGTTGATGATCTTCTGTATTTCCACAAGGTCTGTAGTGATTTCACCCTTTTCATTTCTTATTGCATGGATCTGAGTTTCTTCTTTCCTCTTTTTGATAAGGTTGGCTAGGAGTTTAACAATTTTATTTATTCTTTCAAAGAACTAACTCTTCAATTCATTAATTCTTTGTATTGTTTTCTTAGTTTGAGTTGCATTAATTTCTGCTCTAATCTTAATAATTTCCTCCCTTCTTTGGGCTTTGGACTTGACTTGCTCTTCTTTTTCTAGAAGTTTGAGGTGCAGCATTAGGCTGCTTATGTGTGTTCTCTCCATTTTTCTGATGTAGGAGTTTAGTGCTATAAATTTCCCTCTGAGGACTGCTTTCATTGTATCCCACAGGTTCCCGTAATTTGTATTTGCATTTTCATTCAATTGTAGATACTGTTTAATTTCTTCTTTAACTTCTTCTGTGACCCATTGGTTGTTTAGGAGAGTATTATTTAATTTCCATGTGCTTATGGGGTTCTTGTAGGTTTTTTTTGTGATTCATTTCCAATTTTACTGCGCTACGGTCAGATAACATGCATGGAATTATTTCAGTTCCTTCGCATTTACTTAAGCATGTTTTGTGGACCAGTATATGATCTATTTTAGAGAATGACCCATGTACAGCTGAGAAGAATGTGTATTCTGATGTTGATGGGTGGAATACTCGGTACACATCTACTAGGTTCATTTGTTGACAAGTTTGATCCAGTTCTGTTATTTCTTTGCTGATTTTTTGTTTGGTTGATCTGTCTCTCTGTTACAGTGGGCTGTTAAAGTCCCCTGTTATAACTGTATCATTGTTTATTTGCTTTTTCATGTCTATTAAGAATTGTCTTACATAGTTGGGTGCTCTCGTATTCAGTGCATATATATTTATGATTGTAACCTCTTCCTCTTGAAGTTTTCCCCTAACAAGTATGTAGTGACCTTCTTTATCTCTTTTGATTATCCTTGGTTTGAAGTTCACATTGTCTGCAAACCTAATAGATACCCCTGCTCTTTTCTGGGTTCCTGTTGCATCGAGTATTGTTTTCCAACCTTTGAATTTTAGTCTATGTATTTCCTTTTGAGTGAAATGTGTTTCTTGTACACAGCATATTGTTGGATTTTGTTTCTTAACCCACTCTGTTAGTCTGTTTCTTTTTATTGGTGAGTTGAGACCATTTACAATGATTGATATAACTGATATGTACTGGCTCATCCCTGTCATGTTATCTTTCTGTTGTTGGTTTTCTACATTTTCTGTTTAATTATTTGCCCTGCTTAGTGGTTTCCTTTTGTTGTTGTTCTTAAGATTGCAGCTATCAATGGCAAGTGCAAGGTTGTGAGTTCAATCCCCAGTGCCGCAAAAAAAAAAAAAAAAAA
>RJWM01050360.1:0-10788 GCA_004363535.1 Dasyprocta punctata
CCTTGCACCTACCAGGGCAGGTGCTTAAGGCACTGAGCCAAACTCCCGGCCCGGGTTTTTTTGAGGCAGGGTCGCACTATGTAGCTCAGGCCGGCCTTGTGCTCGCGTTGTAGCCCAAGCCGGCCTCGAACCCACAACGCTCCGCCTACCTCAGCCTCCCGAGTGCTGGGATTAAAGGCGTGCGCCACCACGCCCGGCTCTCTAACAGTTTTTAATATTATATTATTGTGTTGAATTTCTGGAATCTTGATTATTGTATGTCTTACTGTAGATTTTTTTGATCTTGACTCATTGGAGGTCTGTATGCCTCATTTATGTGTATGTCAAATTCTTTGTCCCTGCCAGGGAAATTTTCTCCCATGATGCCTGTGAACAGATTTCTTATGTCAGTATCTCCTGCTTTTTGCTTGACTCTGATCAAACTTATGTTATTTTCCTTTGCATTTTTTAGCAGCTGTTGGACAAATTTCTCATGGTCCATTGCTATTATTAAGAAATCTTTCTTTTCATGATCACTAACCAGAATCCTGTCTTCTGTATCTGAGACTCTGTACTCACATTGGCTCATTCTGCTGTACATTTTTTCAATGGAATTTTTAATCTCCTGAATATCTATTTTAATTTGTTTTATGGATTCCATTTCTTTCCTATATTGGGTGTTCATGATTTCCATCATTTTTCTAAGCTCCTCTATTTTTTTATCTATACCTGCCCTAGTCACTAAGCATGTCTTTCATTGTAGTTACCATCTCTAGTTATCTGAGAAAGGATTTCAGATTTGATTTTTTCTAGAGCTTCATTAATTTGTTACTTCTGCTGTTACCACTTCAGAGAGCTTAGGTGGGTGGCTTCCAGATTGTTTCACCTCATTGCCCCCTTGGTTTACCTTGGTGACCTGAAGTCTGGGGTTGCATCTTAAGTGTCTTCTCATTTTTTAGTTTTTTAGTTTAATTCCTGGGTTGATGCTTGTAAATTTCCTATACTGAGCAACTTTATTGCTAGTATTTAGAACCTTTAGAAAATGACTCCTTCTCAGAAGTGTCTTCCAGGTGTAGTTGGCTTTTGGGTTTTGAGTTTCTTGAAAAATCCTACCTCTTACATTTATTGGAATGAGAAGTTGCTGTCTACTTGTCTTAGCCCCTGATTCTTGGTACTTGCCTATGGTATTTTTCATGACCTTTAGGCAATCTCAGTCTTGGTATACCAGGAAGATCAACTGGTTAGAACAATTATGTCACTTTGGCTAAAGTGATACAATCATCAATAACAATAGCATGAAACACAGCCTAGAAAACAACAAATTGAGGTAACTATTAATTTGCCACATATAACCACATGAATTAGATTTGTGGCTATATAACGAAATCTAAAATGAACCAGAAAATTGTATGCAGTAAAGTAGGCCTCGATTTAGCAATTTTACCCTCAGAGGAGAAAATTTAAAATGGATCGAGGGGGAAAATACTTAAATAGAAGAAAATGAAGAGATTAGAAGCAAGACTAGAAAACAAATGAGGATCATGCAAACTTTGGGGAATGGGTGAAAGAAGAAATAAAAACAAGAACAGAACAACAATCACAAAATAAAATTAGAAGCCATGTACACACTCATATAAAAATAAGAACAAACAATGAAGAAAAAACAAGAGAGAAAGAAAAAATGTCCATTTCAAGATGTGTTTCTGCTGCCACGTGTAGACAACATGGCAGACAGAGTTGATATCCATGTCAGTCAACCCCCAGCAAGCCAGCAGTAGCTCCAGTGTGGACTAGTGAATAATCCTAATGAACCTACACCCCTATTTCCACTGAAATTCAGGTGACCTCTGGCTGAGAGGCTGCAAACAGAACCTGCACCCTCTGCAGGTTTGAAGTAGGTGGGAGCCATTAGATGAAGCAAACAGTTGTTCCAAGTCCTGAGCTCAGTTTACCAATCTCCAAGATAGTTCCTGGCCAATTACCTCTAGTGGGGTGTCCAAACAGGAACAACTCACCAGCCACTGAAGTCTACTGCATGTACTGCTCTGGTGTTCTTTTTCACTGGTGTGCTTCTCTGTGAAGTTCCCTGGGGTCACCACCAGTCACTGTGTTCTGCAGATTCAAACTGCCACTCCCATACAGTGAATCCATGCTTAGAAAATGCTGCCTGCCTCCTCCTTTATCTTTATTGAAGTTTCTCTCTTTGCTCTCCCCATGGAAATTCTTGCCTCAGATCCTGGGTCCTGAGGACCCATTTTCCTCTTTCTGTTCCTCACATTGATATATTCCAGTGTCTGGACACCAAGTCTCAGAGAGGTTCTTTCTCTGTAGCTCACCACTCTTTCATCTTCCTGGAAGTTTCTTGTCCATCTTTCTAGTCCTAAGAAAAGATATTTCTCCCACTCTCTAACCCTCCCTTAGATTCCACACACATACAAACTTAACTGAAGCATCTTATCCTTTTGTCAGAGGCTAGTTTAACTTGCAGACTCGAAGACTGCAATTTGAGTCTTGACCCAGAGTAGTTACAATGAATCTTTAAGAGACCGAGTGCCAAAACTACAACACAAAATTTGCTTGTTTATTGCAAAGAGCCAACACTGCAATTAACCCTGAATGTTTGACTGCAGGGACAATACCAGGGCAACTTGGCTCTTGTGCCACAGAGAGGGGTCTGTGTGCTTGTTGCAGCATGCATGCCATAAGTTCACCACCACTCAGTTAGAGAAAATCAAAGAACAGAGCCTAGGTGGAGGATGGCCAAGAAAGTATAAAAAGAATGTTATTGACAATAACCCATCACATAAATATTGGGCATTCTAGCCAACAAAATCTTTTCATGTCCCTATTCATTTTGTTGTTTTTCTGGTGACTTAACTCAGTGTCTCATGCTTACCACTAAGCTACATTTCCAGCCATTTAACAAATTTTATTTTGAGATGGGTATTGCTGAGTTGCCTATGCTGGACTTGAACTTACAACTCAGCTTCCTGTGTAGCTGAGATTACAGGCATGTACCACTGCACTCAGCTCATATCCATGTTCCTAATTAATCCCTACCTATTAAAATACTTTGATCTTTACTTTGTACATGAGAAAGTTGGAGCTCGTCTTAGTTACTTGTTTCATTGCTGAGGCAAAATACCAAGCACCCACAAGTTTAGATAAGAGAGATTTATTTAGCTCACAGGTTTAGATTAATAGTTGGCTGGCTCCAAGGCAGGGTAGCATGGCAGAGGGGCATTGCAGAGCAGAAAATAAGAAACAGTAGCAGCAGCAGCAGTAGCATCAACAACAACAACAGCAATAAGCAACAAGCAACTTTCTGTACCTTTTATCTTATCCAGGGTACTTACCTTTAGGGTAGGCAGTCATACGCTTGATCTTAGCATTGCATCCTTGATCCCAGCATCACACATCCTAGATTCAGCCACCTCCTCAAAACCCCACATATGACTTCATGAGGCTTTGGGAGGACATTTTGGTATAATCCATAACAAAGTTCAAGAAGGAAGAGAAGGGTAGAAGATTTAGCTCAGTGCTGGGGTTTATATTTAACATATACCAGACCCTGGGCTCAAACTTTATCACAGAAGGTAAAGGAAAAGAATAAAGAGAAGAAGGAAGAGAGTCTCTAAGACCATAATGGGTGACTATCAGAACTGGGCTTATAACCAGGCCTTGTAAGTCCAGGTTTCAAATTTCATTTTTCTTGCATTTGCCTTTTTGTCTGTGGCCTATGGGGGAGCTACTGTCAAAGATAAATTTGAAACACCTTAGCTGAGCCCTAGAAATTTAGAAGAGAGGATTTCTGTAGGAATGAACAAGGGGAGCACCTTGGCTGACACTGTTGAGAGCATGGCTTGGCTGTACCATTTCCATAGAAGTGCAGAGCCTTCTCTGTAAGCTAGGTCTCTGATAGTGATTTGCTTTTCTGAAGCTTCAAGAAACATGGACACATCTTGGTAGCCCAACAACCTTCAGCCAAAGCATTTTCCTCATAACTTTGTACCAAAAGTCTGGGAATACTATCTTCGGCCCTGAGGAGCCTCATGGAGAGTAGCCACTTGTTCAAGCATGAGAACACAGGGAGTCACTAAGCACTGTTATGGAGGGCGAGGGAGGGAGAGAAAGAAGAGAGGGGGTACAGATATAGTGGATATACCTACAGTCTGCCTGAAAAGTATTCATGGGACCTGACAGAAGAGTCAGTTCTTAGCTACAATTAGCAAGCTACATTTCTTGTTTTAGCCACCTTTCCATTACTATGAAAATACCTGAGTTAATAAACTTATAAAAAGAAAGGTTTATTTTGCTTCACAGTTTTGGAGATTTAAGTTCATGGACCTGGGATGAAGCAGCACATTTATGGCAGTAGCACATGGCAAATTTATTCACCACATAGATGGGACACACACACACACACAGGAAAAGGAGGGGCTTGGATCTCACTGTTCTCTTTTTGAAGGGCACACTCTGAATGACTGGAAGACCTCCCTCTAGCCCTATCTTTTGAAGTTTCTACTACTTTTCAATAGTGCCAAGCCTTAAAGGTCCCCTATAGGCCTTTGGGGAACATTCAAGATCCAAACCAGCATTCACCTCTTTATTTTTCTTCTTAATCCTGAAAGTCAACATACACACACACACACACACACACAGTACTGAATAAGGGAAAACCTGGCTTCCTTCCTTCTCACCTTGATGCCCATGAAGAGACAGTGGGAGGACCTTAAAATCCTTTATCTTGGATATGGAAAAACAAAGGGATATGGTGGAGTAGGGTCCATTCTTATTTTTTTTTAATTTTAAAAAGAATAAAACCAAACAATAAAACAGAATAAAGCCAATAAAAACAAAACAGTGAAAGTGATACAGGATTTCAAAACAAGATAATAGGAAATCAATAATGGCTACCATAATGCCTCCTGTTATCTTCAAAATAGTTGCCCGTAACATCAGACATAATAAAGTTAAGCAAAATAGAACAGAATAAAACTAATGAAAATAAAACAATGAAAGCGATACAGGGCTTCAAAACAAGACAATAGGAAATCAACAATGGCTACCATAATATATCTTTGAAATAGCTGTCCATGCCATCAGATATAATAAAATCAAGCAAAGCAAAACAGAATAAAACCAACCAACCAATCAACTGAACAAACAAAAAACAATGAAAATAATACAGGACTTTAAAACAAAATAATAGGGAATTAACAATAGTTACCACCTTCAGAAGGAAATCGCCCATAGTTGCTATATTGTATATTGTCAACCTCCATATCGATGCTTAGAACACTGGCTGTAGGCCTGCAAAATCAGTCAAACACTAAACACCACAAGCATTAAGTTGGTTTTTCTACCTCAGTAGCTATCATCTCAGCTTGTGTTTGTCCAGATCAGCCAGTTGCTTAGGGGGAGGGAGTTTGGCTATTCTTGTCTCCTGGCCCATGCACTGGATGGCTCACAGAAAGGGATTGGCTTCTTATTTCTCTTCCAAGCAGTCTGTGACTACTGCTACTAGGATCTATTCTTGGGAAACTTAATGCATTAGGCTTTTCACTCCTTGAAATCGCAAGTTATAGATATCTGAAACTCAGGCCAGTATGTGTCTTGATCTTCTGGAATCATCCTGGCTAAAGTAAACTTACAGACAGAATCTTGGCTGTTAGCTGCTCCAGGACCCTATTTGGATGCGAGACAGTGCAAGGAGAAGCCCCATGCCAGAAATTTGAGGTCAAACCTGAGAACTCTGAACTTCTGTCTTGAAAAAAAGAGACCTCAGGCCCCCCCAAAAAAGTTCCTGCAAGAAGCCTTCAGGCTGTCCCTCTCCAATGACATGCATCAACTATAGAGCTGGTGTGTGCACCTTTGTAAGTGCTGGTTATGGTATCATATGGCATCCCCTTGATCACTGGTCTTTCTCAGTCTTATGGGTCAAGAGGATTTAGATTCTTTGTTTCAGACCCATGGTGGAGTGTGGAGTTCTACTGTCCCCAGGTTCCAGGGATCCTTTTGCATGTTATCAACATGTACCAGCCTAAGGAGAAGATGCACAGATTGTAGCCATGGTCTTCTTCACTAATGAACTATACCCCAAACCACAACAACCAGGAGCAAGCTACCCTAGCCTAGAAATATATATGTTCTTCTAAATCTAACTTGCTTTCTAAATGCACTTCACTTAGTGTCTAGATTGATCTGTGTCTCTAATTGGTCATTGATTATGGGTCTCAGTATAGTCACTTGTAAAATGAGGGGTTCAGACTAGAGAATATAAAATCCATAGTATTAAAGGATAGAGGATACATAAGGAGATTCCATAGAAGTTCTCTTGTTCTCCTGAGACCTTTTGGCTCCATGAAGAGAGCAGACACAATATCTTTGCTCCCACTTTGCAAGGGCAAGTTTAAGATGACTCAGGTGGGACTGGGTTGGTGAATGTGACCATCAGTTCTGATAAGTCAACTTTATTGTATTAAGAAAACCACCTAGCAGACTAGTAAACCACACTCTTGGGTGTGTTGAGGTGGGTCATGAAAGTGTGAGCTTGGGTACTATATCTGGTCCCTCTCCCATTCCTCTCTGGCATAGTTCCCAGGCTGTTTTTCTCAGTCACCCTGAACTAAGCAGCTGTACTCTGCCAAGTCCTTCCACCATGAGATTTCTGCCTTAGAGTCTGCCAAACATGAGCTAAGTTAAATATTTCCTCCTCTAAATTGTGAGTGTCAGGCACTGTGTGTCATTAAATGAAAAGCTGACTAATACAGTGTAAGCCTTACCTTTTTGAAGTTCAGCCCCTGGCATGTGGTTCTGGTGGTTGATTGAGATGAGGGTGGTAGGATTGTGGAAGACTACTGAAGGCAAAAAGTACCTCCTTTGAAGAAAACTCAGCTCAACTGGAATAGTGCAAGCTGATAGGTATTTCAGGGGCCAAAGCCTCAGAGACTGACTCTCAGATGTTTTGAAACTCTCATAGCCAAGTTTTTACCTTGAAAGTGTACTGAGCTATGGCATAAAAGCATCTCTGACAAGAACATGATGGCAAATTAGTGAGCATGCATGGCTTCAATCATATCTTCTAAAGCCCTGAGGTACACAAGGCACAAATATGGAGTGAGAACAGAGTGGAGGATGCAAATAAGATATGAATATGACAGATTTTGAACATTTTTATGCCCAAAGGGGTGAGTGTGATTGTATCTGGATGTGTACATACAGCTTTAGTTGAGACTATAAATACATGATATGTGAGATTTTTAGGTTCAGAGTTGTGTACTTGTGGATGTTTTTTGGTTGTGTGTATGTGTCATACATATACACATGCACACATGTTTGAGGGATGCATGTTTTTGAACAAGGAACATGTTGAATGTGAGTACATATTGTTGTCAGTATATAATAAGTAAGTCTCCAACTTATGAACATTTGAGTTGCAAACTTTCACAGATACAAATGAACCTCAGGTTAAGAACATTTATAGATGCAAACAAATGGTGGAAGTAGCACACATGTTCGTTGGTAAAACTTTACTTATAGTATTTGTGTGTGTTTGGTTTTTTTAATGCATCACATTGTATATTTGTGTCAAAGGTATAGTTGGTTTACAGACAAATTCAATTTATGAACATTCTCCTGGAATGAAACTCATTTTAAATCACTATGGAGATTAGGTTGACTTCAAACTCATGGTGATCCTCCTAGCTCAGGCTCCTGCCTGCTGGGATTACAGATGTGTGCCATGACACACAGAAGAAGTGCTTTCGTAGTGTCCCAGAGGTTTTGCTGAGTAGTACAGTCTTTGTCATTAACTTCCAGAAATTTTAAATTTCTTCTGTACCCCACTGGTGTTAAGAAGTATGTTATTAATTTTCCAGGAGCTCTTTCCTTTTCTGAAATTTCTTTTGTCATTGATTATTTTCATTGCACAATGGTCTGATGGTATGCATAGGATAATTTCAACTCTTTTATATTTACTTAAGCATGCTTTGTGGATTATTATGTAATCTATTTAGGAAAAAAGCTACCATGTGCTGCTAAAAAGAATGCATACTCTGCTGTAGAGGGTTGGAGCACTCTCTCTCTCTCCCTCTCCCTCTCTCTCTCTCTCTCTCTCTCTATATATATATATATATATATATATATATATATATATATATCTCCATATATTCAAGTCCATGGGTTTCAGCTCTGATATTTTTCATTGGTTTTTATTTAGTTGATCTATCTCTTTGCAAAAGTGGAGTATTAAAATCTTCTACAATGGATGTGCTAATGCTTAGTTATTTAATTCAGCAGTTTTTGTTTTATGAAGATAGGTGCTCCAGTATTCCATGGATATGTCTATCCATGTTATCTCTTCTTGATGTATTATTCCCCTAAACATTATGTAGTCAACTTCTTTGTCTTTTCTAATCAGTTTTAGCTTGAAGTTTACCATGTCTGATATTAGAATTGCTACTGCTGCTTGTTTTGGGGTTCTGATGCAAGAACTATAGTTTAGAGTTCTTTATTTTTCAAATTCATTTTATTTCAAGGATAAAAAGGAAAGAAGAAAACTAAAACAAAATTTCAAAACACACCAATCAGGGAGCAGCAATGGTACATATGTTGTGCATGGTCATCCTCTAATAATTCACCCAGAGCACAAGACATTCACATTCAGTTGTCTGAATAATATCAGCACAAATCATTCTATTCAGTGAACTCAGAGAAATCAGTGGTATAACTATCTTAACTGTATGTATGTATGTGTGTGTGTGTATATATATATATATATATATATATATATACACACATATACATATTTTGTTTTTCTCAGCTTCTCACACTTGTGAGACAATATGATGTTTACAAATGTATTATAAGCTGGGCGTGGTGGTGCACGCCTTTAATCCCAGCACTCGGGAGGCTGAGGTAGGCGGAGCGTTGTGAGTTCGAGGCTGGCTTGGGCTACAACGCAAGCAAAAGGCTGGCCTGAGCTACATAGTGCGACCCTGCCTCAAAAAACCAGGGCTGGGAGTTTGACTCAGTGGCTCAAGTTCCTGTCTGGCAGGTGCGAGGTTGTGAGTTCAATCCCCGGTGCCGCAAAAGCAAAGCAAAACAAAACAAAAAACAAATGTATTATATATTTCACTTAAGAGTATGGTGTTAAGTTGCATCCATTTACCTTTAAAAGTCTCCAGTTTATCCATCTTTATGGTTGACTAGTACTCCTTTATATAAAAATACCACATCTTTTTTTATCCATTCCTCAGTTGATGGGCATTTCTGAGATCTGGCTATTACAAATTCTGCTGCTGTAAACATGGATGCACATATATCACTGTGGAATGATGTTTTTAATTCTTCTGGAAAGTATTCAGCAGGGGAATAGCTCAGCTGATTGAGACCTCTAATCCTACTTTATGCAGGAATCTCCACACTGATTTCAATGATGGTCATACCAGTCTGCATTCTCACCAACAGTGGAGCAGGATTCCTTTTTCCTAACAGCCCCTCCACCATTAGTATCATGTCATCTGCAAGTGACATAGTTTAATTTCTTCCTTTCCTATCATTATTCCTTTTATTTCTTTCTCTTGTCTAATTGCTCTAGCTAAAGTTCCTCAGAATATGTTGAATAAGAGTGGAGACACTGGACATCCTTGTCTTTTTCCTTAATTTATAGAGAAAGCGTCCGGTTTTTGTTTGTTTAGTATTATGTTGGCTGTTGTAGATGGTTTTTTTTTATCAGATGGAGATAAAGACCATCTATTCCAATTTTCTGTAGGGTTTTTATCATTAGTGGGTGTTGGACTTTGTCAAAAGCTTTTTCTGCATCTATTGAGATGGTCATACAGTTTTTGTCCTTGGGTCTCATTGTGGTGTATTACATTTATGGATTTATGTATGTTGAACCATCCCTGCATCCCTGGGGTGAATCTTACTTGATCATGGTGTGTAAACTTCTTGACAATTTGCTGCACTCTGTTCGCCAGTATCTTACTGAGGATTTTAGCATCAATATTCTTTAGGGAAATTGGCCTATAATTCTGTCAGGTGGGTCCTTCTCTGGTTTTGCTATCAGGGTTACACTTGCTTCCATGTATTAATTTCAAAGTATTGCTTCCCTTTCAATTTCACTAAAGAGTTTGAGAAGTACTGGTGTTCAGTCTTCTCTGAACATCTTATAGAATTCAGCAGTGAATCCAATAGGACCTGGACATTTCTTTGTTGCTAGGTTTTTAATTACATCTATAATTTCATCTATTTATATTGGGTTATTTAGAATTTTTTGTATCTTCTTGATTGAGTTTGGTAATTCACATGAATCTAGGCATCTGTCCATTTCTTCGGTATGTTCCATCTTATTAGAATACAAATTTTCAAAGTAGGTATAGATGATTTTCTGAATTTCTCCAGGATTTGTTGTGGTTTCACACTTTTCATTCCTAATTGTGTGGATTAGAGCCTTTTCTGCCGCGGTCCAGCCGGGCTAGGTCTACAGAGTCCCCGAAGGTGGGCTGAGCGTCGGCGAGTGGATAACAGACACACAAACAGCTCAGAGGCTGTGTGAATCTGCTTCGTTTATTGTAAGCTCAAACAGAATGTTATATACCCTTTTTTGGCCAGGGTTGAAAGTTTAGATAAAAGAAGAAAATCAACAGGTGTTTCTATGATAACATGGTTTCTATAGTTACATAATTAGTTAGCATAGGCAGAAAATTTATATCTAATTAAAAACCTAGAAGTGTGTTTTTACTATTAATAAGTGTTCCATAATGGTATCCTTATCTAAAAGCCTACAAAACATAAGATTATACT
>RJWM01050361.1:0-10990 GCA_004363535.1 Dasyprocta punctata
AAGCCGGCCTCGAACTCACAACGCTCCACCTACCTCAGCCTCCCGAGTGCTGGGATTAAAGGCGTGCGCCCCCATGCCCGGCTCAGATGTAATTTATTTTTATTTTGTGGTTGCTGGTCATGGAGCCCAAGCCTTGAGCATGCTAGGCCCAAGCTTGCCAAGGAGCCATGCCTCCGCCCTCCCTGTAATTTCTGGGTGGCGACTCTTCCTGACCACCTCCCGGCTCTGGCCGTGTTGCAGCCGCTCCCTGCAGGCTCTGAAATGTGCTGTCTACCTGCCTGAGGCTTCACGAGACAGCCTCGTGTGTCTCATCCTGGGGCCGGGCGGAGATCAGGCTGGGGTGGCCCCGGCAACAAGGCAGGGAGAGGACCCGGGGGACCGGAGGAGAGGCGTGGTCCAGTGCCAGGGCCGGCTGCTCCCGGGGCTTGTGAGGGCGGCAAGTCCTTCACCATTGTGGCCGCCGAGCAGCCGGTCCCTAGCCTGCCCACGCCTGTGGGTCTGGGTTCCAGCGCCTTCTTTCTGCTCCAGTGGCCGCGGCCTCCTTGTTTGCGAGTTGGCGGGTTTGTCCTGACCTCTTTCTGGCCCCAGCGTGAGGGCAGAGTGACCGGGAGGAAGGGACACCGTGAATGGAGATGTCATCAAGGCTGGCTGTGGGCGGTGGCTCCCGGCCAGGGGTGGCAGGCACCTCAGGCAGGTGTGGGGGCCTGGGGCCAGGTGTTGTGCCCCGTGCTGCTTTGAAGCCTGAGTTATTTTTTTGCAGTGCCCACAGCTTTTGCCCTGAGTTACACCCCCAGCCCTTTTCTTATTTTTAATTTTGAGACAGGGTCTCCGTAAGTCCCTAAGTTGCCCAGCTGGGCTAGAACTTGTGATCCTCCTGCCTCAGCCTCCCAGGGCACTGGGATGATAGGCATGCGCCCCTGCCTCTGCCTCTTATTTCAAGTGGAAGCATTTAGGTTCCTTCTTCCGGCCTCAGCAGAGACGCTGAGGCTGGAGTCGGGAGACCAGGGTCCTTTCTGATGGGGACTTCACTCTGCGGGGCTGCGGAGATGCGGTGCACACGCACATGTGGTCACCTGCCCCTGCTCAATTAAAGGGAACTAGCAGCCCTGCCAGTGGCTGGGAAAAGGTATGTATAAAGTGCCCAGCTGTGATTGGCTGGGCTTGGATCACATGCTCATCCCTTGACCAATCTCTGTGACTCAAGAAATAAGCGGCTCTGATTGGTCAGGCATGGGCCGCATGCCCCTTGGAAGGCAAAAGAAGTTGCTTCTCCCCAAACCACAGGGACAGGAAGGGCCTGGGGTGTCCTCGGAGGGCGAAGGAGGGTGGGTGGCGGGAGAGGGAAGGGTGACAGGCAGCGGAGCTGACGATGAGCCTTCCGTCAGTCCTCGGAGAACGTGCCTCGCTGTTACAGCGTTAGCGATTGCTTTCTCTGGATTCTGCCCACGAGGTGGCGGTTGTCAGCTTGACGGTTCTGTCCGGGAAATTTCATGCAGTGCAAAGTGCACAGATGGTTCGATCGCTCGGGTCCATCCTTCACTTTAACTTCAGGGGACCAGAACGTGGAGGAAGCGGGGCTCCCACAGGGCCGGTCAGCATCGATCCGGGGGACAGGGGGCGAGCCGGGGTGCGGCTCCCTTTGTCACGCTGCCGGCTGCCCCAGTGGGGTGTGGCCGGCCACTGGCCCTTATCCCACACCCCGGGGTCCCCCGTCCTCCCCAGGGTGAGGGTGACATGTGGGCCGCAGTCTTTGTGACCTGTCCACAGCCCAGTCCGGGGTCTCTGTGTGCGGCAGGTGACATCGTTGGCGCCTTTTTCCTCATCAGTGGGGCGGGGCAAGAGCTCCGCCCCCACGGGACCTCTCAGGACAGCAGGCGGGCAGTGTCTCGCAGCCGCCTCACAGACGTGGGCCGCGGTGGGGACCAGCCTATCACTGTGACCTGGCGTGGGGCCATCTCTGCTCCTGTGCCCGGTGGGCAGTGGCCTGGGGGCAGCCGGTGACTGTCAGGCTCGGGTCCCTGGTGGCAGAGCGCTCTCAGGGGACCAACTGCCCTGTGACCTGCTGGGCTGGGGAGGTTTTTTTTTTTGGTGCTGGGAATCGGACTCAGGACCTTGCACTTGCCAGGCAGGCGCTGTGTCACTGAGCTACATCCCCAACCCTGGAGGTTTGGTTTCGAAAAATCTTATTCTGGAAAAATTGCCAGAACCACACAATGTTCGGCATTTGCTTGTGAGTGCTGTCTCTGTCTCTTTCTGTGTCTCTCTGTCCCTGTCTCTCTATCTCTCTGTCTGTCTCTATGTCTCTGCCCCTGTCTCTCTGTCTCTCTGCCCCGTCTCTGTGTCTCTGTCTCTCTGTTTCTGTCTGTCTCTGTGTCTCTGTCTCTGTGTCTCTGTCTCTCTGCCCCATCTCTCTGTCTCTCTGTCTCTCTGTCTGTGTCTCTCTGCCTCTATCTCTCTGTCTCTGTCTCTGTCTCTCTGTCTCTGTCTCTCTGTCTCTGTCTCTCTCTGTCTCTGTCTCTCTGTCTCTATCTCTCTGCCCCTGTCTCTCTGTCTCTCTGTCTCTGTCTCTCTGCCCCGTCTCTGTGTCTCTGTCTCTCTGTCTCTGTCTCTCTGCCCTGTCTCTGTCTCTGTGTCTCTGTCTCTCTGCCCCTGTCTCTCTGTCTCTCTGTCTCTCTGTCTGTGTCTCTCTGCCCCTGTCTCTGTGTCTCTGTCTCTCTCTGTCGCTGTCTCTCTGTCTCTGTCTCTCTCTGTCGCTGTCTCTCTGGTGGTGTCCCCCACACTCGTGCCGTCCTGCAGACCTGCACAGAGGCCCCCTCGTGGGAAGGGACCGGGCAGAGTGTCCTGCCGTCCTGTAGCCACCGCCCCCTGGCCGGTTTCCTCCCTGGGCCCCACGCCCTCCTCCGTGTGTCCCTCTTGCTGTCCGTCAGGAGCCCTGGGCCACACGGGGTCCAGCAGGGCTCCGTCAGGGGAGCGAGGTGTCCTGCCCACTGCTGCCTGCCTTTCCGGCCCGGCAGGGTCGTGGACCCCGGTGGCTGGGGCTTGGCCGCGATGTCGCCTCCCACATCCCCGTGCAGGCTGTGTCCCCGGCTTTGCGCCTTGGCTCGGGAGCAGGATTTCTGTGCGTCATGGGCGGCGTGTGACACTTTGCGATCAGCAGCGGAGAGCAACACTGGGCCACACGCGGGGACCGAGCCCCGCGGAGGAGGCGCTGTGCCCCGGGCTTGCTTTGTCCCCACGGGGCCTGCGTCTGTCTGCCCGGGCCTGGCACCTGGGTTTGAGTTTACTTGCGCAGCCCCACGCCCTGTGCGGCCGGCTGTCACGCAGGAGCTTTCCCGTCGTTTCCTGGTCCCGCGGGTGGAGCCCAGCTGTCTGCGCGCTGAGCTACGTCCCCACCGCGTTTTCATTTTTTATCTCGGCACAGGGTCTCACCGAGTTGCTCAGTTGCCCAGGTTGGGACTGGCCGTGGGATCCTCCTGCCTCAGCCTCCCTGGGTGCACCTCCACACCAGGCTCCGAGTTCCCCAGAAGTCAGCCAGAGGGCCGGCCCCGGGCCCGGGGTCTTGGGCTTTGCTGGATGGCGCAGGCTCTTACCAGGGTGACGCCTGGCTGTCGCTGTACCATTCGTTCTTTATTTCCTGGTTCATCAGGTGAAAGTCGCACTGCACACGGTCACCCCAAGTGGACATTCTGTGAGGGTGAGGACGGTCACACGTGTCCCCGTGTCCCTCGAGGTCTGGCTTCTCTCTCAGATGTCTCTGGGTTCGGCCATGTTGTTGCAGGTGTCTGAGCTGTGTCCCCTCCGTAGCAGAGTGGACATCTCTGCCCAGCGGTCGGAGGGGGACACTGTCCCCACGTCCCTCAGCCCCCCAACCCGGCCGCCCCTCCCAGACACTCCTGCGACCTTCTGCACCGCAGAGCCCGAGCTAACGCTGACAGTCGGCCCCAGCACGGCTTCCGGGCCCAGGCGCGGCCCTGCTTCCCGGAGCTGTGTGACCCGGGCAGTTGCACAAGCCCTGGGCCCGGCCGGGTCCTTCCCACCCTTCCCGGCCAGAAGCCGGGAGCGGGGCGGCAGGGCTGGTGTCTTGGGGCGCGGCCTTTGCCGTCCTCGCGCGGGGGCCTCCCTGTGCCCGTAGAGCCTCCTCCTGTCCGAGCACCAGGCTGATGGCTGTGGGTTCTTCCTGCCATTCTGTTGCTGCGTAGCTCAGGCTGGTCTTGAACTCATGGAGATCCTCCTGCCTCAGCCTCGGCAGCGCTGGGTTCCAGGCACGCGCCCCCAGGCCCGGCGTTACCGTGCTTCTCACTGCGGCCTGCTCCTCCATGCTTGTCCCGTTTTGTTCCTTCTTTAGCACCGGGGGCCCGGGTTTGTGCCCCTCTGGGACCCCAGGCAGCGAGAGTCCAGACCCCCGGGCTGTGCGGGGCGCTGATGTGGCGGAACACGTGGCCAGCTGGTGGGCGGGGTTGGGGCTGGGGACTCAGTGTCCCTCAGGCCCTGGTGGCCGCTGTCTCCTGGGGGCGAGGACCTGGACTTCTTCCCTTGGTGGCAGCTGAGCACAGTCCCCTCCGCACACACAGGCCAGCAGAGGGGTCCCCCCGCCTGGCCTTGGGGTGCAGCTGGCACCCGGCACCGCCCTGGTCTCCCCTCCGTGCCTCAGAACTGTGACCCGCATAGGTGCTCCGCAGAACCCCAGGTCCAGGGCCCCCGAGGCCATGGGGAGACCCGGCCCAGGCCTCTGCCCCGCCTGGGCTCCCTGGCTTGTGGCCGCGGCCGCTCCACCCGGTGCTCCCTGTGTGTCGATGAGTTTGGGGCTCCCAAGTCTGGGTGGGTGGTGTCTGGTGACCTTTATGTGGCCATGTTCACGGGGACCCCGCTGTTCAGTGAGGCCACGTCCTGAGCTCCTCGTGGCTGTGAAGTTGGGGAACACGCCCAACCAGGCCTTGCAGAACTCGGGGTTCGCTCAACTCCAGGGCGCCCAGGGGGAGCTGGATTTGCCCGAAAGTCCACTTCCACGGGGTGTTGGGGGCCAGAGGGCGAAGGCGACCTCGGCCCCCTCCCCCACATCCCAGGCAAAGGCGACTGCAGTTCACGGCGCCGGTTCCTTCCTGTGGAAAACATGTTTGTGGTCACAGAGGGACAGCGGCACCCGCGTCCTTCCCGCCCCTGCCCAGGACACAGAGGCGCCGTGTCCTGTACCCTGGGGTGCTGGGGTTATGCCCCCAGGGATCTTGGGGTCTCTGCTGCCCCCAGCCCTCCCCTGATGTCATCTTTGGAACATTTTTTTTGCCTGGGGGGAGACAGTGACTCTCTGTGTGGTTTGGACTGGTCTGAAGTTGAGGCAGTCCTCCTGCCTCAGCCTCCCAAGTGCTGAGACAGGCTCCTACTAAGCTGCTGAGCCCTCGGGCCCGCAGACTCCTCATGGCCGTGGGTGCTGTGCACGCAGGTCAGCCCTGCTGCCCAGGGCCGGGCTGCGGGGCGGGGGTGGGGCCCAGGTCAGCTGTGGAGACTGCAGGTGTCTGTGTCACCCGGGCAGGGGTGACGGGCAGGGGTGACAGGCGTGGGGGTGGGTGATGCTGTCACTTTGTGGTGTCCAAAACTGTGTCCGTGTCACACCTGCGGGGGCCAGGGACACCGCAGTCCCCATTGCCCGCTGGACAGAGAGGGCAGGCACGCCAGAGGAGGTGGCCCGGGGTGGACAGGTGACCCGGGGCCTTGCTGTCCGGTCCCGTCTGCTCTCACCCACTGGGCACAGCGCGTCGTGTTCGGGGTGGGGTGCACAGTGGTGGACACGGCGGTGGGCCGGGGGCAGCAGGGGTGACCGGCGGGCCTGGTGCGGTGCTGCAGGCCGAGGCTGAGGGGTGGGGGACAGTGGGGGGCGGGGCGGCAGGCAGCTGGCAGCACCAGGTGGCCGAGAGCCCTCGGAAGACGCTCCTGGGTGTCCCCATCACGGGGCAGGACCGGCAGAGGTCCCCCGCACCGGCTGGTGGCCACTGTCACAGCCCGGGCGTCACCGTCGGGCCGGGAGGCGGGGAGTGGAGTGCAGCCATCCAGGCGTTTAGGGGTGTGGCGGGTAAACAAGACCAGGCTGCCGTGCAGGGGACATTGCTGTCCCAGCCCTCAGCGTGGCAGGCCGTGGGGACACGGTGCTGAGTGTCACAGCCGTCACTGAGGGCCCACAGAGCCCCAGAGGAGTCACCCCAGACACAGGAGCAGAAGGGCGGGCACAGGGCTGGGCCGGGTGATGGCTGCACCACTCTGCACGTTCACTTGTGTGAGGATTTTAGGGTGTGAGGCAACGGGCCTGGCCTGATCCAGCTGCTGTCCATCCCAGGGCTCCGGAGGCTGAGGCAGAAGGATCTCAAGTTCAAGCCCAGCTGGGGAGTTCAGTGATTTAAGGGGCCATCGCTGGGTGCCGCGGTCGGGTGTGACACACGGGGCTGTGGTCGTGACCCCCCTCCCCCGGCAGCTGGCTGGAACCGCTGGCCCAGGGACTGGCTGGCCCCTCGGCCATGGCGGCTGCAGTCCAGGACCCTGAGACCCGGGCCACGTCCCCCTGGGTCCTCACCTGTGGGTGGCTGTCCCTGGAGGCTGGGGCCTGCCTGGGGGTGGGGTGGTCCCAGGGTCCTAGTGGCAGGGGATGGGCCAGAAGTCAGCTGAGGGTCTGGTGGGTGCTGGCCTGGGCGGACACAGCCCTCCCCAGGCTCGTGAGCTTGGCATGCGTGAAGGGACAGGCGGCACATGCCCAGTGTCACGGTGGGACCTTTGTGGAGCCTGAAATGTGAATTGTGTGTGCTTTTCATGTAGCATAAAGCAGTGTTTTTCTTTCACTTTTTGTGACCATTTAAACATGTAAGGCCTCAGGAGGCTGAGGCAGGAGAATTGCTGTGAGTTTGAGGCCAGCCTGAACTATGAAGTGAGACCTTGTCTCTCAAACAAAACAAAAACAAAGCTGTTGGAGCTGCCAGGCAGAGAGGGAGCAGGGACCAGAGTGGGGGCTTTGGGGTGAGACCCAAGTCTGAGTACCAGGCTGGGCTCAAACTTGTATCCTCCTGCCTCAGCCTGCTGAGGAGAGGAGCGAGGCTCAGCTGTGGGGCTGCAGTCCTGCCCCTGTGGAGAGTTTTAGGCTGGCAGAAACAGGAACCTGCTCTCAAGTAGCTCGTGTGATACGGGAGTTGAGCCACACATCTGTAACCCCGGCACTGTGGGAGACTGAGCCAGGAGGATCACATGTTCAAGACCAGCCTGGGAAATTTATTGATTTAGAGGGTGTAACTCAGTGTGATCTTAGTGCAAGCCCCAGTACTGCCAACAAAACAACAAGAAAAACAAAAACCCACAGATGTTTCCTGCTGTGCTTAGTAATCAGCGGGAGGTGTTTCTGAATTTATAGGGTACTGGGTCCGTCTCCGTGTGACCGTTGGCCTCCCCCTCATGGCCTCATGACGGCTGCCACAGCACCACACAACATCACACCCTCACACAACATCAGCAGGGAGGGAAATGGCGGTGGCAGGGCTCTGTGGGGGTCTTTTCATTGGAAGGACTTTGCTCAGATGTTGCCCGCAGACTTCCCTTCCTTCCCATTGGAGGGGTGGGCAGGCCTGCCCGCTCTCAAGCCGCTCTAGAAATGCAGGGCTTTCTGTCCGACACTTAACCAAGGTGGGGCCCTCTTGGTGGGACAGGGGCCGCGATGGCCTTGGGTGGGAGGTGATGCTGGCGGCTGTGTGTCCTTGCTTACTTTGTACGTGGCCTGGTACCACTGCATCTGTGCCTTGGCCGTGGGACTTTCCCCGGCACCTGAACCACGTGACCAGCAGGAAAAACACGAATGAAGGCAGGGACGGAGGAGTGTGTTCTGTGCCCTCGGCCCGTGAACCAAGGTCTAGAATTGTCTGCTGGGTGGACAGCTGCTCGGTCAACAAATTCAACGCCGGGTGACTACGTTGGCCCACGGCCAGGTCTGGCGTCCACTTGAAGGGAGAGGAAGTCCCAGCCTGAGAGTTTCTTCCTGGTGGAGGGGACATGGGGAATTTAAAGTGGGTTTTTGTTTGTTTGTTTTTTGTTTGTTTTTTGTTTGGAGGCGGGGTCTTGCTATATAGCCCGGGCTGGCCTTGAACACATGGCAATCCTCCTGCCTCAGCCTCTCAAGTGTCGGGCTCTCAGGAGTGTGCCGCATTGCCTGGCTTTAGAGGTTTTTAGGAACTTCTTCTTTTTTTTTTTCCTGAGGCAAGGACTTGCTGTGTAGTTCAGGGTGGCCTGAACTCACTGTGGACCCCAGGCTGGCCTCCAACTTGTAGGGTTCCTCTTGCCTCAGCCTCCCGAGTGTTGGGATTACAGGCGTGTACCACCATGCCTGACTTTTAGGAACTTATTCTAAAGGGTTTCCCCACATTCGTGAAGAAGGGAGCCGCAGCCCCACGGGGCCAAGCCAACCCCCGGGACAGAGAGGGACGGAGTCCTGAGGGCTCTGAGTGGGGGTGTCTGTGTCCCGGTCCGGCCTGGTGCTGCCTGAGATCTGGGGGTCCTCCGGCCGGTGGCCTCTGCTCCCCCAGTCCTATCCTCGGGGGCCCACAGTGGTTGAGCTGCTTGGGCCCGGTGCTGCCCGGGCGGCAGCTTGAGACCCAAGGCCACTGGGCCTGCTCAGGGTGTGGCTCAGCTTCGTGTTGTGTGCGCCGGGACAGGGTGGCCGTGTCAGAGGTCAGCGGGGGCAGTGGTGGTGGAGGAAGGGGCTTGCTGGGAACAAAGGGTCCACCAGACACTTAAAAGCCACCTCCCGGCGGGTCCGTCCTGTTTCTTCTGGGGCTGAAACATAACAGGATTTGAGAGGTGGGGCGGCATCCTGGGCGTGGCCTCCCGGGGTGGCATGGGCCGCCTTCCCCTGCAGGACCGGCTGGTTGAAGAAGAGGGTGCCCAGCAGCCAGTGCCCCCCGATCTGCTGAGGTCACTGGGGTGCAGGGGCTGGGGCGGGAAGCCCCAGTGTCCGAGGGGGGCGCAGGCTGCGTCAGGCCCCAGGGTGCCTCTGGGCCCCAGGCACCTGTGGATTTGTGGCCTGGGGTGGCAGAGGGGCTCTGCAGATGCCAGGAAGTTCGGATCTGGAGGAGGACGTGCCCGGGTCACCAGGTGGCCCAGGAGGTCGGGGCGGAGGGACAGGAGTGGGAGTCACGGGCGAGGGGTTCCTCTCCGAGGCTCTGGCTCGGCCCCGGCCTCTTCCTTCAGTGCCCGGCTCGATGTCCCCCATCCCCTCCTGCCCGGCAGAGCTGGGCCCGGCACCGGCTCCCACCCTGCGCCCTGGGCTGTGCTCTTTGTCCTTGGGAGGGCACTGGGACGGTCACAGCCTCGGCTCTGGTGGCTGAAGGCCATGCTCTCCCAGGGCGCTATCTAATCAGTGTCCCTGGTCAGCGATGACCCCGCTGGTCAAGGACGGGCCAAGTCCGCCCTGCCGGCTGGGGGTGGGGCAGGCTCACCTCCGCCAGGTGGCCACAGGTCACTGCCGTGTGCCCGAGCTGCTGTCCTCGCCTGAGCCCGGCTGGGGCCCGGCTGTCCGTGCGAGAGCCCTTGTCCCTGTCACCCACTGTGTCAGCCCCACTCACCCCAGAACCAGGGTGAGCGGGTGCAGGACGGACGCAGCGTGGGGGCCCAGCTTCTGTGCCGGGGCCCGGCTGTGTTCCTGGGCCAGGCTGCCCGCCCTGCCCTGCTCCGTCAGCTTTGCGTCTGTCCCCTCCGAACGGCGCCCCCGCTCGCCGAGGACCCGCCCAGCCTGTGACCTGCCGTCCTCCGGGTCCTCCCAGGTACTGGGCTGGTTTTCCTTCTTGCTCGTCCGCAGTGCTGGGGGTTGGGCCTCGGCCTAAGCGCAGTACCACTGAGCGACACCCATGGCCCTTTTTTTTTTTTTTGGTACCGGGGATTGAACTCAGGACCTCGAATTTGTCAGACAGGTGCTTATACTGTTGAGCTATATCCCCAGCCCCCAGGGGAATAATCTTTTTTTTTTTTTTTTTTTTTTCAACACCAGGGATCGAACTCACAACCTTGCGCCTGCCAGATAGGTGCTTAAGCCAAACTCCCAGCCCTAGTTTTTTGAGGCAGGGTCACACTACGTAGCTCAGGGCGGCCTTGTGCTCGCATTGTAGCCCAAGCCAGCCTCAAACTCACAACGCTCCTCCTACCTCAGCCTCACGAGTGCTGAGATTAAAGGCGTGCGCCACCACGCCCAGCTTCCATGGCCCTTTTTGTGGCCACACAGGGTCTTCCCAAGGTGTCCAAGGTGGGCTCAGATTTGGGATCTTCCCGCCTCAGCCTCCAGAGTAGCCAGGATTACAGGTGCCTTGCTTGTTCGTGTTTGTAAGCTGCTCCCCGCCTCGAGCACGTGTCCTGGTGGGCTGGTGCTCCGGGTGGCCCTGTGCGACCCCATGTCCCGGCTCAGGATGGCCCAGGTCGGCGGCTTCCAGCTGAGCTGTGATGCTCAGGCCTGGCTGTGAGGAGGATGCCTGCTGTGGGTGGGATTCGAACCTGGGCCTTGGGGCTCAGAGTCCCCCCCAGCCACTCCCCTCTGTGGCTTCCACACAGCCAGACCCCGAGGAGTAGGTGGGGGTTCCCCCTGCTCTGTCGCTTATCTCCTACCCTGCAAATGGGCCGCCTCCAGAAGGCCAGGGCCTGGGGCCTCCTGCCCGCGCGTCTCAGAGACACCGTCTACCCCACGGGCTCCGCCTGCCCTCAGCTCTGGGCCCCTGTGGCCAGCGAGGGGCCGGACACCACGCCCACCCTTGAGGCAGCAGGTGCATGTGGGCGCCCAGAGGAGGCCGGTCCTGTCTCTGGGGTCGTGTCTAGTAGGTGCGGGTGTATCTGCCCTTGTGCCTAGCTTTCCTGACCATCCTGGATGACCACTGTCCTTCCAGTTACCCACCCTTTACACTCCACCCGCCGGGCAGACTGCACATTCATTCACCATCCACCCCCCACCCATCCATCCACTCACCCACCCACCCACCTACCCACC
>RJWM01050362.1:0-10812 GCA_004363535.1 Dasyprocta punctata
GAGGTAGGGTAAAGGGCGACAGGCTCCTGAGCACAGTGAGATAGAAGGAATCAACACTGGTGTTCACAGGACCTTCTGATAACTACAGTCTGTAACCATTTATTATATAGTTCACAAAAAATCTAGGTGAATCTGAAGGTTGATTGGAGGTGGACTTCCTGGTTTACTGGGGCCCCAGGTTGGCTGAGCCATCACACAAGGCTGTCTCCAGCATTGGTCTTGTCTCCCGCCAAGGCTATACATTTCTTGTGGCTCTTTCACCTGTTAAGACACAAGCACAATCTCACCTCCACATTATTAGCTGTATTGTTCCTTTAAAGTTTAAATTAAACACAGAAAAGGCAAAACATGGTCTATCTGTAGTAAAAAGAGGAATGTTCAAAAAGCAATCTTTTACATAAATTATAATAAGAGGCCAGTCTCTAGGAACTGCAGTTGGATTTGGCAGTCCTGGTTGCAGTGCCCCCATAGGAAGCAAGCAAGCATTTACAGCTCTTAAATCTTGTAACAGCCTCGATTTGCCTGACTTATTTGGAATCACAAAGACAGGAGTATTTCATGGGCTAACTGAGCTTTCCAAGTGTCCTAGCTATAACTGTTCTTTAACTAGTTTGTGTAATTGAGTTAGCTTCTCCTTTTTAAGCGGCCATTGATCTACCCAAACAGGCTCCTTAGTTTTCCATTGTAAAGGCAGAGCTGTTGTGGGGGGAGAAGCATCAATGGCCCTTGCCAAAAAATTCTGTTGATATCCGATACCTTGTCTGTTATTTTTAGGTGTAATCCTAACAGGCTTTTTGATTCCTTGTAAGTCTTTTCCTAGTCCTTTATCTTTTTGGTATCCCATCTTAATTATCATTTGTTTAATTTTAAGATTTGAATCTATTTGTTTAGTTTCCAAATTGGAACTTGTTTGATTAGTTTTAAAATCAGAATCACTAGTCAGCACTAATTTCCACTTTTGTAACAAATCTCTTCCCCATAAATTGACTGGAATAGGTGCCACGTATGATAAAAAGAAACCTTTTTGTTGGTCTGGTCCCTCATAAGGTAGAGTTGAGGCACTTTGTAACACATGCTGAGGAGTTTGCAGTCCAATAAGGGACGTAGGAGCCCTTTGTGTCGGCCACATGGCAGGCCATTGTTCTAATGTATTTACAGACACATCCGCACCAGTGTCTGTTAGACCTTCAAAGCATTTTCCATTAATCTTTATAAAATGCATAGCCCTGTTTTTAGTCACTTCCTGTGTAAAATAAATTTTTCTTTTTGTAGTCTTGCTCTGAGGGTCTTGCTCCCTCTTGAACTGTCTATACTTAACAAAAGAAGGTTTATCTATAGGTAACAAAACCAACTGTGCCACATAATCTCCCTGTTCAAAAACCCAGAGATCCACAGCACATGCAAGAACTTGTATCTCATCTCTACAATCACCATCGATCACACTGGGCACAATAGTCATTCCTTTTAAATTCAGATCAGCCTTTCCCAGTACAAGACCAACTGTTCCTTCAGGTGGGGGACCCCAAATTCCTGTAGGAATGGGGGTAGGCTGGTCACCTCCGATGAGAGTGACTCTGCAAGCTGCAGGCAGATCTAATCCTGTAGTTTGAGCTGTTCCCCTGGAGAGTGTATTAACGTCTCTCCGGGGAGCCACCTTTGTAGCTGCTGTTGAATCTGCTGGTGAGTTTGCACTGGGTAAAGCTGACTGGCACTTTGACTCACAGGTTGTTCCTCCTCTATTGTTTTGCCGGCCTGAGGGAAGGCCCTCATTTCATTTTTTGCAAAGGTGTACCATCCTTATGGAATTTAGAATGACAATATTTGGCCCAATGCCTCCCTTTTTGGTATTTCAGACAGAGTCCAGGCCCAGGACCTGAGTCCTCCATGCCAGAGGCGCCTTTTCCTTGACTTGCTGCAGTGGCAGTGTTTGCCCTATTAGATCCAGCAAGAGCTCTGCAATTTTTTGTAACATGTCCCATTTTCCCACAGTTAAAACATTTTATCTTACTTCCTTTTGCACTTGCAAGACCAGCCATAACTTGAGCCATCATATTTGTCTTATAAGATTGAGTTCCAATATCCTGACATGCTCGAGTATATGTTGTTAAATCATTAATTGATTTTACAGGATTTAAAGCCTGTTTACAATCCCGATTGGCATTTGCATATGCCAATTGTAAAGTTAAAATGTTCATAGCTTCTGTGTTTGAAACCTGCCTGCGAATGGCTTCTTGTAATTTAGCCACAAATTGAGTGAATGGCTCTTGGGGTCCTTGCAGAATGTGCAAAAAGGACTGCAATGGAGCTCCATCTTCTGGAATAGTTGCCCAGGCCTTTTTAACTAAATCTGACAATCGTGGATATAGCTCTTCAGGACATTGAATCTGTTCCTCAATCAGTGCATATATTTCTGTCCCAGAAAGCATTTCCTCATTTATTGCTGGACATGGATTGGGACCCGTCCTGTTTCTATGAGCCTGCTCTGAAACAAGAGTTTTCAACTTTACATCAAAATGAAGGAATTGAGCAGGAGATAGGCATGTTTGTGCCAGATGTTTGATATCATAAGGTATCAACTGATATGTATCCAAAACATTTTGTAAGAGTCCCACAATAAATATACTTTGGATTCCATTGTTAACCACACGTTGTCTAAGATTTTTTAGCAGTTGTATTTCAAAGGGCTTATGAGCCAAATACTCATTATCATTAGCATCACTTTCAATTCCAACTGGGCAGCAAGTGGGGTGTGTGTGTGGGGGGGGGGGTGTTCTCTCCCATGGCAGGAGCTTCTCCCCTTACAATCTGTAAGTGTCTGGATAGAGCTGTGTGAGATAATCTTTGCAGAGGCTCCTGCTCCTGTTGAGCTTTAGCTGCAGGCACCTCAGCAGGGAGCTCTTTTATTCCCTCCGTGTCCAAATCAGAGGCTGATTACAAGCTCTGTAAGGGACTTAAAACTGAACGGACCAGATTCCAAGTTGAGAACATCTCAGGGGAAATGATTTTTCCTGTGCCGTGTGCCCTTTTAAGATTTTTTCCAACTCTTTCCCAAGTATCAATATCTATAGTGCCTGTTTGAGGAAACCATGGATTATATTTGGTTTCCTCTTTCAAAATTTTTGCTAGGTCATTCTTTGGCATACGAGCACCTGAGCATTTAAGCAGGCTTTGGAGCAGCACTAAATACCTTTGCTCCTCAGCAGAGAAACGTTGCCCCATGATTTTTACCCCTGGATAAAACGGCTTGTTCACAGCGGGAAGACTCACCCTTCTTGTTCTTCCCTCTCCTCTCCAGGTGTCCCTGGAGAAGTTTCCATCCTGTGAAGGCCTTCTCCATACCCACACTTTCCACTCTGGGCAGACTTATTTGTTCAGGCTAAAATTCCTAGTCCAAGGATTTTAGATCCCTGTTCCAGGCGCCAGTTATCAGGGACCCGGCCTAGATCCCCAATCTCCCAAACAAGTGCATGGCAAAAGCTTAAATAAATAAGACAAGTGGTATGATTTTAGGGTTCTAGGAAGATCAAACCCTTTGCAGAGTTCTTGACTCTATGGCTATGATGAAGGCTAAGATGAAGAGCTTCTCTGGGCCACCTGTATTTATTTCCATTGCAAACAAAGAGAGGGGATACTGAGGAAAGCAGGGGAATGAGGACCTTGGGAGTCACTTCAAGGACTTCACCAAGTAGTAAATTGTGCCAGTGAGGAGAACTTATCTCCATGATGACATTGATGGTGGGAACGAGGCTGCAGGAGTGAGATGCCTGCAGCTTCAGTCTCTATCTACTTAATTGATTGTGGAGCCAAAATGTCTTCAGCGGTGACCTTCTCTTGCCCTTTGAGGTATCTCTGGCCTCACAGCCACTACAGGCCTCAGCCAGGACCAGTGATTCATAGAGGTTCACTGTGGGAGAAAACCTGAGCAGGTCCCCTTGAATGTAGAACAATTGCTGCAACATTGATTACATTGAGACTTATTTCCTTATGTTGATATACACAGAGCTGACTATGGTAATTCCTTCTCTCTTCAATTGGCTCTAAGCATTGCAAATAAGCCTAGCTGAGGTACTGATATGTACTTTCTAAAGCCATCCAACAGTGTCCTATTTCCTCCCATAGTGATTTCTGTAAAACATATAGGCACAGCGGGATGGCAGAGCCAGTGAGCTCCAGGAATGTCAACTGGGTATGAACCTCGAGAAAGAGGCTATGAGTTCCCAGGGTATAAAGTTTACATATCAGAAGCAGGTACTGGTATGTAGTCTTTAAAGCCATCAGACAGTGTCCTGTTTCCTCCCATAGTGACCTTTGTAAAACATATAATGCACAGTGGGATGGCAGAGCCAGTGAGCTCCTGGAATGTCGACTGTGTATGAGCCTCAAGAAAGAGGCTATGAGTTCCTAGGGCATAGAGTTTGAATATCAGAAACTGAAGCAGCAGCCTCCCAAAACAATTCAGTTGCTATCTTGATTTGGGTTGTGCAAACTGATCCCTCTGCATATCTTTATCTCTGCATTTTGCAGAGATAACTTTCTCACTACCTGACCAGCCAGCTCAAGTTACTCATGTAGTTCCCACCATCCTCACTGTCACTCATCCTCAAGCCACCCCCTTGCTTCACTAGTTAATAAATTCTGGGAGAGGCCTAGGATCAAGGCCTTTGTCCGCATGTCCTCATGAGGATTGGACTCAGGGCCCCTTGGCTGCCCTTAACCTTGAATATGTCTCGGAATCTTTATTCTTGCCGTGGGTTGTATTGGAGGTGGTAGATTGGAATTAACTTGCCGGGATTCCAATAACGTCTCAGTGGAATTATAAATATAATTTCTTGGATTGTGAGGAAGACTAGAGAAAGGATTATAGTACTTGGATTACCATACTCAATATTTGGGACTACAATAGTTCACTTACTATGAATCAGCTCCCATCACCAGGCAAGGGGCCTAGGCCTTGGACAGGCTCACAGAGAAACATAGAAAGCCAATTAGTTAAATTTAAATCCTGCTCAGAGCCACTTTGTAGTGGTCTCCAACATGCAGGCACCCCAGAAGTCAGCACGGGGGTTCCTCAAAGAATTAGAGCTACTGTGGGACCCAGCTATGTGCACTCCTGGGCATGGGCCCAGAGGGGTTGAAGTCACACGCTCCCTAGAGACAGAGCTGCATTCCTATGGGGCTGTGGCACGGCACACACTAGCCCGTTGCGGAGTCGCCTGGGCGCCATCAGCAGACGGCGGAGTGTTACTCAGCCACAGAGAGGACGAAATCAGGCAGCAGCGGGAAAATGGATGGGACTGGAGACCATGGTGTTAAGCGGAAAATGCCAGACTCAGGAGAGATCGCTGCACCTGACTTCTCCCCTGTGTGGGATCTAGAACCGAAGAGGACGTCAGAATAGGACAACCACTGGGGAAGGCGGAGGATGGAGGGATGCGGCGGATATGACCAGAGCACAGCACACGCGCTCGTGACAACGCTGCGGTGAGGTCCGTTGTATTAATTCATGTGCAGTAATAATCAGAATGTAAAATAGTAAGAACCACCGGATCTCCGTGGTGCTGTAGAGAGGGTGAGGAGGATGGACAGAGCAGCCAGCGGTCGGCAGCTTCGTGGGGTGCTAAGGCTCCCCACAATCCATCCTCAGCTCACTCCCTGGAGGTACCTACCGCCCTTGCCTCCTCCTTTCATGAGAGCCTGTTGGCGAAGACAGGAAGCAGCTAGAGGAGCGGGGCCTGCAGGCCTCCACGTGCACTCGGCCCCATTGCCTGTGCTTCGGGACCACGAGGGACAAGGGGAGGGCAGGAGTGATCCAGCAGGAGCTGGAGACAGTAGGGACAGGTCAGCAGGGACCTGCGGGGGCAGAACTGGGACTCTGAGGATTCCCAGGGGTGGACAAGCTCCAGCTGGAGCCAGGGACGTGAGGAGGGTGGGCTGGAGGGTGGACCCGAAGTTGACCACAGAGGTGGAGTTGGGGCGCACACTAAGAGCACATGCATCACCGAGTGGGACATTCAGACGGGTCGCTGGGGGTGCCCGTCAGCCTTCTCACCTCCAGGACTCCACACGGGACACGCCCAGCCTAGAGCAGGAGAGGTTTAATTTGGCTCCTATTCCCAGGGTCCTCACAGTGGACAGCTCAGAGGAGCAGAGACACTCAGTTCGTGGGGCCAGGGTGTGGAGCGTGGAACAGCGCCAGACAGGATGTACCAGGGACCAGACACAAACCCAGGCCACACCTCTTCACCCACCTGGACACACCCAGGGCGTGCTTCACTATCTGTGAAACTGGTCAGGATTAAAGTTACAATGGGTGTGGCAGCGCACACCTCTAACCCCAGCATTCAGGAGGCGAGGCAGAAGGATCCCAAGGTGGAGGCCAGCCTGGGCTACAAAGGAAGTTTGGGACCAGCCTGTACTCTAAGCTAGACCTTGTCTCAACACACACACACACAAACACCACCCAGACAGAGGTGGTCTACAGTAGGGAGCACGGCACAAGCCCCACTCTGGAGACCAAAGTCGGGAACCCTGGGGGACCCACAGGATAGTGGGGCAGCGGCCCACAGCCTCATTCCCATGCTGCTGGCCCCGCCCTGCTCCTGTTCTGGGCAGCACCACCAGTTAGGGAGGGGCCACTAAGGAGGAGACCTCGGCCCTGGGAGGGAGACAGTGGAAGGGTGAGGGCGTGGGTGCCAAGGCGGAAAAGTTTCTGAAAGGAGGGGTCCCCTGCCTGGGAGACACCAGCTGAGATGGAGGTGAGGGCGTCCACTGACTTGCGTGGGCCACTTCCTGCTGACTTAGGAAGAACACTGTGGACAAGGTGGACGCAGGTACCGGTCAGCTTCGTGGAGGGACCCAGGGGACTGCGGTCTTAAGAGAAGATCAGACGTTCTGAAGCCGTGATCCTTGACCGGAGCAGTTAATAACCTGGGTGGTGTTGATGAGGTAGCGGCAGTGGCCGGGCAGATGTCCCTGTAGAAGTACCTGCTGAGCGGGGTCGTAGTGGTCACTGTGTGAAGCTGAGGGGCTGGAAGTCTCTGTGACAGCTGCTGTTGTGCAGCCACGGCTCAGAGCCGTCCTTCCCCATCTCCTTTCTGTCGTCAGGGTTGCCGCAGTGATCGCATTGTGATTCTGACGGTTCCACACTTCTGCATTCACACGGACATCCGGGGACGTGTGCCCGGCGACAGGAGGGGACGCGGCGGCCAGCGGGGCGTCCTGAGTGTGCCCGGGGACAGGAGGAGACAGGAGGGGACGCGGCGGCCAGCGGGGTGGCCTGAGTGTGCCCGGAGGGACCCGGCAGGGCAGGAACACGCATACAGAGGTCACACTCAGTGCCGCTGTCCATGCGGTGGGGCTGGAAATGGCAGGGCTCTGGAAAGCCGTGTACCAGTGCAGTACGGCTGGTGCCCAGGGACTTGCTAAGCCCTCTGTCCAAGAAGGTGTGGCCAACGGCCCATTGCGGGTCACACAGGGCTCTGAGCTCTGGCACAGCAGGGCTCTGTCCTGCTTCACCCACCAAGACACACAGGCCAGGAACTGACGAATGGACTTCCACCTATGGGCACAGGTAAACATCACCCAATCAGGAGCCGGCCCTCGCCCCCTCATTTACATACTGGCCAATCAGCGTTGTGCACCCTTGTTCTCCCCTCCTGGAGGCGGGATTTCCTGTGAGCCGGGCCTCCCTTAGTAACGCTGGGTCGCACTTTGGAGGGAAGGAAGGCTTTCATCTCGAGGCTTCCCAAGCTTTTCTTCCTTTGATTCTTTCTTTTCCAATAAAGCCTACCCTCGAATTCTTTTCTCGTGAATGTCACTGACACAGTCTAAGGATAAATAAAAGAGAATGCATACGTACAAACATGCTTATGGCACATTATTTACAGTATTATTTTTACAAAGCACACGTGGCTGATGGTATGGAAACCAGTTAAGTAAATTATGGAACACATGCTCAATGGACAGGATGTTATGAGGGCATTAAAGCTGTAATTCCAAAGCTTGCGGCTACACAGAAACATGGCTGTGATTGCAAGTGGAGCGCTGTGTACTCTGAAGGGAACTCCGAGGTCTGCCTTCACACCGAAGTACAACTCCCGGTGGGGAGAAGGCTAAGGTCAGGGCTGACTATTTCTGGCACTCAATCCAAAGCAGCACGGGAGAGATAAGAAGGAGACAAAGTAGGAAGAGGCCTTTAACGAGGGAAGGGGAGAGCTTTATGGGGGGCAGCGTCTCTCAGCTAGAACAAAGAAGCGTAGTTACTTTTATCAGTTCCACCTGGGGGAGGAGTTTGGGAGGTGGGCAAGATAACACATTAACAGCTGATTTGAAGGAGCATCTGCCTGTGTAAAACAGGAGACAGAAAGATTTACTGGGGGCTGGGGGTGGAGGCTTCGGGGGTTGTGGAGTTGGGATTGGAGAGGGCACGGCTCACATGCAAAAAGGGAGCGGGAGGTTTACCTGTGGAATGAGGAGGAGAACACGGAGGTTACTCTTGGAGAGCTAAGTTGTCTGTCTGGGTCCAGTGCCAAGTTGGGCGGATGTCATGTCAGAGAGAGCCGAGCCCCAGGCCGGCAGAACCCATCAAGGGCGACCTCTCTCCCTCCACCTGCTAAGCTCCTTTTGAGTCCCGGTGCTACAGTTCAGGCTGGGACAATGACAAAGTGGTACTCTATCTTACGAGCTGTTACTTGAACTCAAACAGGACAGCACTGAATGCGTCCCCTCAGTACTCTGAGAGGACTGAGGTCACATAAAATGGACTTCTCGTGGTGCAGCAATTCCTCTAGGACCTCCAGGCACTGGAGGTGGAGATGAGTGTTGACAGAAGGGTGGATCTCTTCCTGCAGACATGGTCACCCCACAGTCCATGGTGTACTTGCTCTTAAAAGAAGGTCATGGCGTAGGTGAACCTGGAGACCATCTGGGCGGAGGGAAGGCCGCTGTGGTAACAGGCACAGGACAAATGCCACGTGATCTTACCAACAGGAAGAGTTGTGCTCGCAGACCACAGGGCGCCTGGAGGTTGCAGGAGGCCGGGAAGTAGCTGGAGGGAGGGCAGAGGCAACAGCAGACGAAGCCGTGGTCCAGCTCCAGGAGGGAGCGCCCTGTGCTGCTGCAGCAGGGGCTTATGGTTCTCAGCCATGCAGTGGCCGCCTCAGGACAGCCAGGGGACAGCACCCTGAGCGGTCACCACAGAGAAATAACAGCAGTTTAAAAAGCCAGAGACAGGTGTCTAATAGGAAAACTTGGAGATGAAGAAGTTATTTGATTGGTTTGCAAAGACAGAAAAAGGAATGAAAGAAGAAAAGGAAGAGGAAAGTCACAAGAGAGACAGAGAGAGAGACACAGAGAGAGAGAGAGAGACAGAGAGAGACAGAGACTGAGAGAAGGCGCTGGCCAAACGTTTAACCATTTCAGAACCGGCCCAGTGTGGCAGGGTGGGGAGTGCGGGGCAGGTCAGGGCAGAGGAGCTGTTCCTCCTGCCCGAAGGCTGTGTGAGTCCGTTCCTCTCACCCCCAGGGCCCGTGGACCACAGCCTAAGCTCTGTTCTTCAGTCTTAGTCTCTTAATATTCATCTTCACCTGTTCTGAGCCGCTCCCTCTATCTTCACTCTCGCTGGCACACGAACAGGCAGAGCTTATCCACAGTTCACAACAGAGCCGCAGAGGAATGCTGTGAGTGGCTGCCTCAAGTCCAGCCGTCATCGCCCCTCTGTGCTGGGCATGATGTGGCTCAAGATGGGCATGGTGGGGACTGGACGCCCACCGGTTAAAGTCTCTGCCTGTGGCTTCATCTTCTCTGACAACTTACCTCTTTCACTGAAAGGAATCCATTTAACTAGGTTCAAAGGTAAGCATAAGGAAAATACAAATAATCAGAATTGAGAACTTCATCTGCAATAGGTGGACTTGAAAAGATCATCATCAAATGCCTGGTGTTCTCCAGAGGCTAAAACGCCCAGGAATCCTGCGGATGCATGCGGGGCCGGGAGGACAGGTGTCTCCTGCGTCTGGTTGCTTATTCAGTTGTGCACCACTCCATCTTGTGGTTAAATGAGGGAACTGAGCTCAGAGATCTCGCGTCACAGGGGACGGCAGCGGGCAGCGGCCCTCGCCCACGGCCCAGCTGCGCAGAGCAGAGCGATGTGGAACCCAGGGACAGCACCCGGCCTCCCAGCCGGCACCTGCTCCGTGCACGCTGCCCGCGCAGTTTCACTGGTGAAGCAGGCACAGGACGAGAGTGACAGTGACAGAGGAACAACTGTGACAACGCGCTGCCCTGAAAGTCGTGTGAATGTGATCTCGAGAAACATCTGGTTTTCCTCTTTTCACTTAGCGGAAGCGCAAACAGCTCCTTGTCGGCAAATCCAAACGGCCAGCGCGCAGCTCATCCACTCAAGGCTGCAGGTGGGTAAAGGGCGTGCTCCGTGAGCACTGCGCCGTCCTCGCCACGGCCACTCTGGTGGTCGAGATGGCGTCCAGGTAGTGTGTGGCAGGCGGCATGTACGGGTGTGTTCGCCAGACACGGTGACATGGGTGTAGACCGGACCTGGCAGTTTGGTACGAGGTTTGCTCCTGCCCCTCAGAAAGGCACACAACTTAAAGGTCATGACCTGCATATTTTTGGCATTTTCGGTTACTATTTTTGGACTGCAGCTGACCTCAGGTAACTGAAACCTCAGGTAAGGGGGGACTACTATATTCTCTTGCTCAAAAGTTATAAATGAGCATCTAAAATGCAAATCATATAAAAATCATGACAAGCTTCTGAAGTTCTAACCATAGTGGGGTACCACGGTGCACCCCTGGC
>RJWM01050363.1:0-10788 GCA_004363535.1 Dasyprocta punctata
AGGGAGACGGTTTTCTTCCAGCTGGATGACTTTTCTGGAAGCCCACTAACCACACTGAGCCAAGAATGTACTTACTGGCTAGACAAGGGCTACCTCAAGAAAGAACTTCTTTACAGAGAACCTTCTGTGTCTCTGAGACTTAGCCTAAACTCGTACTGGAAATAGATGGCCAAGGTGCTGCTACAGCGTCTTTTAACAAGTTAATGCTGCGGTGCTAAACCTAAGGTAGATATGTTTTCTGAGAAATTGAATTAGGACTTTCAAGTTCTAATTGGCTGTTTAATGACACCACAACAAATTTGGAAGGGCGACAGAGAGCCCTGTCAAGTTATCTAATATTGGGCAAGGTGTAAGCAAACATTTGGATAATTTCCAGATCAATGTTTGACCAGAGTTTCAGTTAATGACTTCCAAGGACACCTCGAACGCCGGGTTACATGCGTGATGTTAAATGAGATAAAATACAGAGGCCTTGGGAAGAGTGCAGTCAGCCCCCAATACTTTTATATTCTCATTGGATATAAAGTTGGTGCTGTATGAATTGCAATAAATCCTCTCAGCTTACTTAAAGAAGATGCTGAAGAAGCCAAGGGAAAATTGTAACAGTATCTGAAAACAACAAATGCCAAATAGGGAGGTGAAAGAATTCTATGGGAGAAACACGGGGCGCCCTGTCCATGGGCAGCCTTGGCAGAGTGGTCCCTTCTTTTCCACCCAGCACTGCTTGTGGCTCATCAAGCTACTCAAAGCAGAGCCGGGCGTGGTGGCGCATGCCCTTAATCCCAGCACTCAGGAGGCTGAGGTAGGAGGAGTGTTGTGAGTTCGAGGGCTGCTTGGGCTACAACGTGAGCGCAAGGCCAGCCTGAGCTACACCAGTGCAGCCCTGCCTCAAAAAACTAGGGCCGGGAGTTTGGCTCAGTGGCTTAAGCGCCTGTCTGACAGGCGCGAGGTTGTGAATTTGATTCCTGGTGTCAAAAAAAAAAAAAAAAGAGGTACTCAAAGCAGGAGCAGCGTTGGCTCATGGGGGCTCTGAGCTGCAGACCTGCTATTCTGTGTGTGCTTGTGGGCATGTGATCTGTAAGTTCCCCTCCCAGAACCCACCCGTGACTAGGATGCCAAATCCTTTTCAGGTGCAGGAAGCCACATACACAGCCTTACGAGAAGCAGACCCCAGCAGAAGGGAGTGACATGAGCTGTTTATTTGAAGCTTCCAGCAACACCCTGGGGAGGAGCCACTTGGATTCCGGGTCATTTATTGGAAGCAGTCAGGTTTGCTTTGTTTTTCCAACTATAAGCTCCTTGAGAGCCTGGTGAATGGGATAAAATATGACCCTTTGTCTGTGGTGGTGTCTGAGTAGGAGCCGCTGGGTTTTGGCTTCTGCGAGCTCTGCTATAGGGCCTCTGTATTTATGAGACAGTGTCGTGTGCTTCCAAGACTAGGGGCAGGTTCTGTCTTTCAAAGCCTGGTTTTAGGGTTGTCATATCTGCAGCACCGTCACCAGGGAAAGTCTGGGACGTGCGTGGTCCCCAGAGCTGGTGGCAGATATCAGGAAGAAATTTACAGGGAGGAAACATTTACCTGATAGGATGGTGGTGATAGTGATACTGGGGATAATGGTGGTGGCGATGGTGATGATGAGGACTAGAAAAGATCAAGCTCCGGAACTTCATACAGGAACTTCATCCTGAACTCCTGAAATAAAGAGGGAGTGCAAACCCAGGACCAGTTCTGTCCCAGGAAATCGACAGTGCGCTCATAGGCATGGTGCAGAGATGGAGATTTGAAGCCTGAATCAGACAGAGAAGCCGGGGACAAGCTGCGGTGGAGTAGAAGTGGATTCTGCATTGCTTCCTCCTGAGTCTGGGCTGATTGCCGAGGAAGTGTGTGGCCAAGCTGGGCTTTGCACTTGCAGAGAAATGTTCCTTGTAGATGGAGACCCTCAACCATCTGCGACCAGCAAAGTTTTCTGCACAGCTAGTGGTTTTTGTGTTTCCTGTAACAAGAAAAAGAATGCACAGGAGAAACATGGAATATTAGCGGGTGGATGGCCCGCTGGAGCAGGCAAACCGTTACCAAAATCCTGAGGAAACTTGCCCCATGGTTTTGTCACAGCATCCTACTCACACCCCCAGCTGTGAGTTTTGGATCATAAAATAAGCTCAAGAGAAAGAAATTTGCATATTTGCTTTGGAGGCTAAACGAGATACTGAAAGCATTGACATGCATGTGCTAAAGCCGTAGCTCCTTTCTTATTTGATAGTTGATAATAATGTATAAAATCTCATTAGGAAGGAAGAGATAATGGGCACAAAATGGCAAGAAAAGAAAAAGGGAAATCTAAAAGGTACAACTGACTATTCCATGTGATGGACGCAGACCTCCTCTGGTTTGGACAGAAGAGGTTCAGGAGCTAGAAGCTTCCTGATTTCCTGAGAGTCAGTCTTTTTATTGAAGGATTCATATGCAGCATTCCCACTTCAAGGAGAATCCTAGCTGACAAGAAATAATAGCTAAGTTAACCAATCAGTGTTATTGTTGGTTTAATGAGCACTTACTATATCTAATATATGTTAGATTAGGCAATTTCATACTCTTTCTCGCTTTTGCTTTATTTTGAGGCAGACTCTCTCACTGAGTTGCCCAGTCTGGCCTCCAAACCACGATCTCTTGCCTCAGCCTCCCAAGTAGCTAGAATTATAGGCCCGCATATCACTGTGGCCTGCTTTGCCTCTCTATGTTTTTAAGAGCTAGGTGGTTGGAATTGTAAGTTTTTAGACAGGAAATGACTGAATAAAGCACTGAGACCTTTTTTTTTTTCTGAGTCTGTAAAGTGCACAAACTTGGAAGAAGCAAATCTCTCTGGTTTCATATATATAAATTTTTCAAATTAACTTTTACAGCTTACACAGTATTTCTGCAGTGAATTATAAAATGTGTTGTACACAAAATCATAGTGCTTTCTTACATGGAGACATGGATGTTTATGTAGCACAGAGATGACTACATGCTGTCATTTACATATGTGGATTAGCTGTCAATGTAAGAAATATCAGATTCAGGTAAAGCTATATAATTTGTTAAAGAAAAAAACAAACTTTAGTTAACCCATAATTAGCTGGTATCATACAATTTCGTTGTCTAGTTTTTTCTTCATTTTTCCTTTTTACTCCTTGTCAGAATTAATTCTATTAATATAGATAATACACCTGAGTGATGTTGCTTAAAAAATTAGAAAAAGATTTATAATTGTGAGTTACTTTTAAGTAAACTATGTGAGAAAAATGAGCTGCTTGTTCAAATTATAGCGCTTTCTGATTTACACATCTGTGCCTAGTTATCAATACAGATTTTCGATTTCTTCTACCTAACTTTTCTCCCTGTAGAGAGGTTGTTGTGCTGTTTGTGTGTGTGCATGTGTGGCTGTGGGTGGGTGTGTGGGCGTGTGTGTGTGTGTGTGTGCAAGTGTGTTGCAGGCGGTTGCATGTGTGTGTTTTCTTCTTGACCATGGTATTTTGACTTTGTGGAACTCAAGGATAGCAACACTGCCATCTTGTGCTACATTTCTTTATTGTTCTTCTGTTGCCCATGCTTTAGAGCCCTTGAATTTCTCCAAGCAAGGAACCATTATAATCATAAATAAATGCCTCCTTTTCTTTTTCAAAAGAATCAGATTATAAATACATGTTAAACTCACATAATTAGTATTTGAATTTAGAAATCCAGTAAAGCCTTCAGATGATGTTTTCTCTCTGCAGAAGAATCAATCTTTTAAGTCTGACAATGCCAAAAAGCATTTTTTTCATTTTGCCTTATTTCATTGGATCACAGTATTATTTAGTTCCTTCACTTGGAAATTATTCAAAAGCCTTTAGTGTCACCAATGACTATTAATCCAGGTCTAAAAAGCTGCTGGTCAAAACACTTTAGGACCACAGAAGACAGAAAAGGCCACATGGCCTTCCTAGGGGAAGGGGATTGCTCTCTACCCATGCGTCTAGGGACCGTTTAAAAACAGAACTGTGACAGAGAGAGAGACCTTGTGGAGATGAGAGAAGACCTGGAGATGGGGCAGATGGGAAGAAGTGGAGAGGAAGGGGAAGTAAAAAAAGATCAAGATGTGATATGCATCTGTACCAGTGTCCCATGATGAATATACTCATTCGGTATCACAAACATATACTAATGAAAGGTTTTTAAAAATTTAGCTGTAGAGCCAGGGTGTAGCTTAGTGGTAGAGGACACAGCTAGCGTACACGAAGCCCTAGGTTCCACCATAATCGAATGACCCTTTTATACCTATTGTGATTAATTAAAATACCTGAAAAGATTCTTTTATAGTGGGGGAGAATCTTACATCATATGTTTTGTACCTTGAATTTCAATTACCAATTCATTTGCCTCAGAAAATTTTAACTTAAAGTAATATTACATGATGCTTGAAAGTCTTGTTTTTAATTACTTATTTTACTTACCTAAAACTGTACACTATTTTCACATTCTATTTTTTGTTGATACTGGGGATCAAACTCATGACTTCACGCTTGCCAGGTAGGTGCTTGTGCCACTGAGCTGTATCCCCAGCACTGTACGCCATTTTAAATGTTTGCTGAAAGATTCATGGTGATGCTAAGTCTCTTAAGAACTAAAAAAAATTCCCTTTAGCATGTGGTAACATTGCATCTATTGTTATGACTTAGTTAATACAAATGGCATGCGTTATTTAAAACTCCATAGAATCCCAGCACTCGGGAGGCTGAGGTAGGCGAAGTGTTGTGAGTTCGAGGCCGGCTTGGCCTACAACGCAAGCGCAAGGCCAGCCTGAGCTACATAGTGCAACCCTGCCTCAAAAAACCAGGGCTGGGAGTTTGGCTCAGCGGCTTATGTGCCTATCAAGCAGGCGCAAGGTTGTGAGTTCAATCCCCAGTGCCGCAAAAAGTAAAATAAAATAAAACACCATAGAGACATAAACATTGGCAATTTTTAAATAAAATTTATCAAAACGTACTGGGTGTGGCAGCATACACCTGTAACTGCAGGTCCTCTTAAGGCCTATGCAGGAGGACCACAAGGTCCAGGCCAGCCTGAGAAACTTAGTGAGACCCTGTCTCAAAATTTAACAAATAGGAGGACTGGGATGTAACTCAGTGGTAGGTTACCGCGGGTTCAATCTGTATTACTTCAAAAAAACTGAATGAAATAGAACTGTTAATGAGATTAATGAAGCTTCATATTTTCCCCTCTTAGATGTATTTATATGTTAATATGTAAGGGTTTCTAACTCTGGTGCTAGTTTTTTGTATGTTTATGTATGTGATACCTTACTCACGCAGGCAAGCACCCTAATATTATAGACAGCTAAGTTAGGCAGAAATTAATATACAGTCAGAGAGGGGTTGGGCTCTCAAGGAAGTCAGCAGAAAATAAAGCTATCAGAATTGTGGATGGAGGTGATCTGAAGAAACCAGGCCTCAAGATAAAGATGCAGGGACCAGACCCAGATGCCTCCCTAGGGGATAAGCAGTAACTTGGAGTTCTACTGTAACTGGTATCACCTGGTCCCATAAAGTCCACATAGACCCCTGCCACGTGGAGGGTGACTAGAGCATCTGAATCTGACCCATCCTAAAAATGCCTTTGCTTTTTCCATGTACCCTTGCTCTGTGACCTGCTTCTGTATTGGAATATTCACTGGGATATCCGTTTCATTGGAAAATTAGCTAAGAGGCTATATTTGTAACCTTATTGGTTGATTGCAGTTTGACCCACGTTGCATTCGCCTCGTGGTTTTGTACCTACCTCGTGATTTTGCTCTATGAAACATTTTTAGAGCAGTGACCTCGGTGGCAACCCATTTTCGAGAACACTCCTGTTTCTCAGGAGCTTTATTTCTCAAATCTTCCCAACTCTTAACCTCAGTTTTTCCTTGGAATTTCATCCTTCAATTTTAGGGGACACAAACTCAGCACATCAGATATCTAGCAGGTTGGGAGTTATATTTCCCCTATATCATTACAATTGAGCTTCACCCCCTGCCAACCTTTATACCATGGACATGGAGGGGATGATCATTCCTTTCACAGGGAGGGAAGACTGTTGTATTCACTGGAGGATGTTTGGCAGCATGCCTGGCCTCTACCCACTAGATGTCAGTAGTACATCCCTGTTGTGATCCCCAAAAATATCTCTCCAAGGGCTGGGCTGTGGCTCAGTGGCAAACAGATGTGATTGCATAGTGTTCTCAAGGCCCTGGGTTTCATCCCAGAGGCAATGACAATAACCAAAGAAACCTCTGCAGCATTGGAAAATCTCCCCAAGGGAGCAATCACTCCTTCCGGTTCCCCAGTGAGAGTCCTCAAAGCAGTCACTCAGTTTTGTGAATGGGACCAGTGGAGAGACAGCGGGTGTGGCTCAGTGGTAAAGCACTTGTATCTAATAAACCATGAGGCTCTGGGTTCTATCTCCAGCTTTGAAAAGAAGTGGAAATACTGATTTTCGAAAGAATTTGTTACCCATCACTGTATTTCTTCACTTTCAAATTCTCATTAAACTAAAAGTAATCACAACAGCACTATGTGATGATTGCCAATTTTAACTCTTATTTTCTTTCTTAGTTGGCACTCCTTTAATCCAGTAAATTTGGGGTTGAGAAGATAATATTGTTGAATTACAGTAAACTTTTCTCAACACTGCATTTAAAAGCAAAGCTTTGCCTTACATAGGTTTTTGCCAAGATGCTGTTGTGTAAGGCTTTCCATTCCCTAATTTAATTAGCAAATCAGTTCTCTTCAAAGTTCTCAGCCATGTCAAAATTCCTTTCTGTCAAAACAGGCAGGCTAAATAGTTCAATTCAAATAAATGAGTTAGTATGTGCTTCCAAGAACATCATAAGACCTGGTGAAGAAAAATTACAGCAAGCATCTGTAAAACTGATTACCCAAAGCAGTCAAGAGCTAATCTAATGAATTTATCCATTTTTTTATGGATTATACAAACAAGAATAAATCTATATTCTCTTAACTCATTTAATTTGCACTAGTGCAACTGAATGTGTTTTGTAAGATTGCAGGTTCTCGTTAACGAGGAATATGATAAATGACATAATTTTTTGGTAAATACATGTATAATTGTTGGGCCTTCAGGAATAATTAATTAGGAGGCATATATATAAATTCAGATATAATTGTCTTAATTCTTTTAGACATCATGATCTTACTTTTCCTCTTTATTGAATGAAAACAGGAAGAATATAAAGCTGACAATTGGCCGGGCAGCCCACATCTAATTTGAATTGATTAATTGGAGACAGTATATTAAACATGCTATAAAGTGAAATAAAGTGGGACTGACTGTAATTTAAGTAAAAGCAGTATCGTTTGTTTTGGTAAAGCAGATTTCCATTGTTATTGAATAATGCATCGCATCCGAAAGAAATCACATAAAATTTTTCAGTCTGCTGGTTTTAATCTAAAGCCATGTGAAAATTTGGTAAATCCAGACATTTTTCAATTGTATTTAATAAAGTCAGGAGTACTGAATCAGCTGTTTGAAGGTGTTTTTGTTTCTCACTGATGACACTATTGGACCGTGTTTTGAGGCCCTAGGAAAATAATTATTTAGATAGCAGTAAATGAAGAAAATGGCTTTACTCATTCAATTTTTAAAAATAATACTCTTAACTTACTATTAAATACATTGACTTCTTGTCATTGCTATCAGCTTTGAAAAGAGGAGATAATACATATAATTAATCCACCCTATAAGCAGAGCCATTATTCTTTTTGACCATCTGAACCTAAATCTTATTTTGACATCATTCATATGACTATCTTTTCTTAATTTCACTTAAAATGGAGAATTTGAATAATTATAATCTCACTCATCAAACTAAGACTTAAATTTGCTGGATATTCTACTAGGAAGGCTGACAACATTGATTCTTTCAATTGCCTGTTTTCCTTCTGAGAACAAAATCACATATGGAAATACTGACAGACTCTTCTTGGATGCAAGGTTGTACATTACAGTCTGTGGGCCAGATATGGTCTACTTTTTGTTTTTGTAAATAAAGTTTCATTGGGATAGAACCCTATCCAATTCTTTTAAATGTGCCTACCAGTGTGGCTGAGCTGGGACACAAAGCTGAAATTATTTGCTTCTTCCAGCCTCTTTACAGAGAACATTTGCTGCTCATGGTATTGCAGACAGCTAAATATGATAGAAATATTATAGGCAGTCAGACAGGGCTAGACCCTCAAGGGTCAGTGCAGAAGATGAGAATGGCATTACAAGTGTGGGTGGAGGCGCATTCATTAAAGGCCAGACCTCGAGACAAAAGATAGAGTGATTACACCCACCTACTTCCCCTAGGAATAAACAGCAGTGATTGATATTCTAAATAGGTATCAGTCACCTTGGGTGAAGGGCCGGAAAGAGTCACTGACCTACACCCTCCAGAAAAAGTCTCTGTTTGGTCCATGTATACTTGCTTCCCCATTTGATCCCCATTTAATCGATATTACCTAAGCGATTATATTCATAATCTTATTGGTTTACCATAGTTTTGTACCTCACACTCACCTTGTGGTTTCTCATTGGACCAATGTTCCCTAAGTGATTATACTTGTAATCTTATTAGTTGATTATAGTATTTCCCACCTTAGATCCACCTCACCTTGTGGTTTTGCTCTGTAAGATTCCCATGAGAAACAGGGTCTTTGGCAACCCTCGGGATCCCTTCTGTCTCTCTTAGAAGCTTTCTTTCCCCCAATATATATACTTCCTTTCCCTCAATTAATATATCCTACTCTTAATCTCTGTTGTTCCTAGAATTCATTCTTCAGTTTTAAGAGAACACATAGGATATCTAGCAGGCTGACAGGTTGGAAGTTACGGTATTTCCCTTATATCATTTGATTATCTGGAGGTCCGATATCATCCCTATATCAATAGTATATTGTATTCTGCTTGCTGGTGTTTGTTAGTCTATATGAAGCTGCATTAATTATTTGTGGGAGATCTCTGATACTATAATTTTGGCTTTGGAGGAAGTTTCCAAGTGGAATGTTTCCCATTCTTAACTTTAGCCATACACATTAACATACGTTTGCCATATGCAAGTGAGCCTTTCATTTTGCATATGATCAAAAGTTTGCTTTGATCAAGGGGATTTTCCACGCAAGTCTTATGCACAGTGTTATTGACTTGTATCCTATTTGTATTTTGTTATAGTTTTCAAGAATAAAGATAAATATTCACTCATTGTCACCTATTTGTGGCTTTTTTAGAACATGTACAATCTTCACTTATGGTTATCACTGCCAGATTTAGCAAATAAAAATACAGGATGCTGAGATCAAGCTGAACTTTAAATAAACAACAGGTAATAATTTAGGTCTCTGTTACATGAAAAAAATTCATATTTATTGAGAAGTCTGTGTTCCTTCTACCAATCTGTTTATGATGTACATTTATATTATGCATATTTGCAAGGTCAGCGTGTTCTAGAGCCATACACCAAAGAAGATCTGTAAGCGTAGAATAAAATACTACTTTTGCAAATGCACACCATTACATTTATTATTGAAAAACACATTTGTTCTGATGATCCCTTATTGGAAAGGAATTATGCTGTAGTGTACCTTTGATAGAGGGGAACGAAATCCCAACCTACTAGATGTCTGGTACAAGTTCATGTTCTCTAAAATCGAAGAATGAATTTTAGGAAAAACGGAGGTTAAGAGCAGAGTATGTTTATTCTTTCCAAGCTTGTGTCTGAGAGAGAGGCAGAAGGGGTCCTAAGTGGGCTGCCAAAGACTGTTTTTTCTAGGAATTTTTATAGAGTAAAACCACAAGATGAGGCGGGTCTAAGGTGGGGAAAACATGGGAACTCGCAATGTGGGCATGAGGTGGGACGGAACTATGGTGTACCAATAAAATTTATTGCACAGGTAAAATTGATTAAATCTGGGACAAATGGGGAAGCAAGTCATGCAGCAAGCACAAGCTGGCATGCATATAGAGCAGTGTCTTTTCCTGTAGGGGGTTGGGATTGTGACTCCTGGCTTCCTCAGGGTGATAGACACCTATTTGGAATATCAATTCCTGAAGTTTATCCTTAGGAAATGTGCAGGTGCATTTGATTTATCTTTTGTCTTGAGGTCTGGCCCACAGTGGAGCTGTCTGTCTCCCCCAGAGTTACAAGGTACCTGGCCTTCTGCACTGGTTCCTTTGAGGACCTAGCCCTTCTGACTGCCTAGAATATTTCTATCTTAACTCAGCTGCCTGTAACACCTTGATTAAATATTACATACATTCAGACAAAATAAGGAATGAATACATGCTTTCCAGACAGGACATCAGCACAGAAGATGACACAGAATAAGAGCTGAGTATTTGTTAAGTAGCATCTGTTTATTTATTTATTTTTTTTTGCGGCAACCGTGGATTGAACTCACAGCCTCATGCCTGCCAGACAGGCACTTAAACTGTTGAACCAAACTCCCAGCCCTAGTTTTTTGAGGCAGGGTTGCACTATGTAGCTCAGACCGGCCTTGTGCTCACGTTGTAGCCCAAGCTGGCCTCGAACTCATAATGCTTCACCTACCTCAGCCTCCTGAGTGCTGGGATTAAAGGTGTGTGCCACCACGTCTGGCTCTTGTTAAGTAGCATCTGAATGGTAGATACCCAGGGAAGAAAAAACAATAGATTTAGGAGCATGCTCAAATGGCCACAAAGGAAGATGCACTGTTAAATTGCAGCTACACTTTGGTATAACCAGGCTGGCTGCC
>RJWM01050364.1:0-10785 GCA_004363535.1 Dasyprocta punctata
GTTAAAAGACACACAAGATTCACTACCTTTTTAGATAATCTAGGAATGTCAGGGATGACCTCTAGCTCATGCTGGAAGGCAAGGCCCAAGGATTGTTACGCCTGACTTTGCTCTCCTTTTTACATATGCAGCACTTTGCTTCCTGACTGTCAAGAATGACCTTTGCCAGTTCTCAAACAGCTCCTCTTGTTCTCTCAGATGTATGACTTTGAACTCCTGAAAACTTTATTTAGTGTCAAAGCATGTGGGTTCTGAAGTCATGAAGAAGCAATGAATGGCATCACAAAACACATTAATGGCAGTGATAGCGTTGGTCCTGCAGACCTCAGAGGGTGTATGCCTTACTGTGCTAAACCATAGGCCTCCCCTGGAGAGAGGACAGATCATGGTTCCTTTCTTTCTAAAGTTGCTTATATTTAAAGTTCACCCCTGCCAGTTTCCGGTTCAGATACAAGTTGCACCTATATTTCCTTTTTAATATTTATTCAGTAATATTCTTTAAAGCAAGCGCCATTCTGGAGAAAGATTTAATTGACTTTAAAATATATACTTATTATATATATATGATCTGTCCTCTTTCCAGGGGAGGTCTATGGTTTACCACAGTAAGGCATACACCCTCTGAGGTCTGCAGGTCCATCATTTAGCAAGTTCATCATTTGAAACTATATATATATATATATATATATATATATATATATATATATATAGTTTTCACTGAATTTCAGGGTTGGCTGTTTTATTTACAGTGTTTACTATATATATATATAGTATATATATATATATATATATAGTTTTCACTGAATTTCAGGGTTCACTGTTTTATTTACAGTATTCCAAAATAAGGCAAATATTATTCTATTTTTTTTATTTTAAAAAGCGATTGGGATATGGAGCATCTGGCACAATAAAATTTTCTGATTTGTTAGCATAACAGCAACTTCTTCAATAGCTAAGTTTTTTTTTGTCACTAGGATTCAGAACATAAGGAGCACATGGCTGGATGCTTGGAGTGTTTTGCTGATTCAGTTCGCTTCTTCCCTTCACAGGAGATAAGGACACTTCTGGAGGGAACTTTTTAACCCTCCTTCCAAATCATCTGTACCTTCTTTTTATCCATGTTAACTATAAAACTCATACTAATAGGTTGCAGAGGAGTCACGATAAAGGAAGGGTAGAGGTGAATGACAGAGGAAATAAACTGCTCCAGTTCACCATTACTACTTACCATTTCCTGTTTGCTTTAGTGACTTAAGACAAAAAGAAAAAAACAATCACGAAGAAAAATATGACACCCGATATCTACAGGGGTAAGGGAATTTCTATAGTGACAGAGTGAATTGCATTACTTACAGTATCCCAAAAATAACTTAAGTGCATTTTATCTTCACACAAGTAGATTTTGCACACCCAGATAATATTGATTAACATGTACCTCTGAAGGTTTAACAACTGTTTAATTGTGAATCTTACATATGAAATTAAAGAGAGATCAACCCTAGCCTTTTAATGTTGCCATATGCATGTTTCGTCATAGTGAAAACTGTTGCTCCAGCCAATGGCCAGTGTACTTTCCACTCCCAAGAAGCCCACTTTCTTGTAGCATTATAAAGAAAACATTTTAAAAATCTTACTTTATATTATTCCAAAAAATTCTATATTTTCCCTTTCAAAACAACCCCATAGTTTTAAACTATATACTGTAAACAATTTCCACATTTATAAAATTCAAAATTTTATCAATGGTATAAATTTGTGTAAAGATGGAGAGAATGAAGCAAGTAAAAACAAGAAATAGCCATACATTAAGCGTCAAGCACACTTTTTTTTAAAAAAAAAAAGGCTATTAAAAGCCATAAGTCAGCATCTAAATCAAATTTTCTCTGTGCGGAGAACTGATCCGCCTTCTGGGGTTGGGCGCTGCTTGACCCTGGAGGAGAACCAGAATGGGCCCAACCGGGCCCCAACTCGCTGGGCCTGCGCGGCACCGGCGCGCGGGCTTGGAATCAAGGGCATCATCCATATCCCCCCGCCACCCAGTAAGCAAGGTGCTGGCTCTGAGGTCTGGCTAAATTGATGGCAGCTAAGGTACATAAAGCAACTAAATGCTAGTATTGTTTCGTAGATTTTGCAGGCCTCTGATCGGCACCCTCAATGTCTCTTTGCATGACAAGAGTGGGCAATGTTGCAAATATGGGGGACTCTCTTCTGTCTTGTCTTCGAGGACCAATGTGGTTCTCACCGTTTTGCTTTACTCTGATCGTTATTATTTTTCTCTTTTTTTCCTTTATTTTATATTCTGTTTTTATTGATTTTGTTTTGTTTTGTTTTTGGTTCAATTCTACTACACCTGTTGGAATGGTCAGCTAATCTGAAGATAGCAAGGTATGTTATAGTAGCTATTGTACTTACATTATCGATTTTCGAAGTTCTGTACCAGTCCTACTGCTTTGTTTTGATTGACTTTATTCTGTTATGTTCTGTTGTATTTTGCTATCTTTAAAATAAAAAAATAAAAAATAAATAAATAAATAAATAAAATTTTCTCACACTGAACTCTTCTTGTGGGTTATCCTATGATCTAGGGGTGGCTCAACAATGGCACTATACTAGAAATTTCTGGACATTTTAAAAACAAAATAATGTCAAGGCTCTATGCCTAAACAATTAAATCAGACTATCTAAGGATGGGGTCCAGGACAACAGCATTTTTTAAAATTCCACGTTATTCATTTATAGCAGTCATGGTGGCTTTCATACTAACATTGAAAATGCCAGTGATTTTCTCTTGATAAGTGATTACATTTCCTTTATATGTATATGAAAAAGAATACTTGTAAAGATTTCAGCAACATTATTGTTTTTTTGATTCAGTTGTTTCTTGTTTAAATTCCTGCACATATAGGTAAATTACACTGAGCAGTTACATTTGCAAGTCTGCTTTACTTTAGTGCAACAAATTGAGTCTTGGTTTTAGCCATTATTTACCCAGAATCCCAGGACCAATCATTTTTGTCTCTCAAAAGTATAATAATATGGGTGAAAATGTTTAAATTGCTTGTTAGATTAAATTGAATGATGAAAGTTCTACCAATAAATTTCATCAACACTCATCACCTTGTCAAGGTGAATCTTGGTAATACTTCCACTTCAAACTATTTTTATGTCTTCTGGGAAGTAATTTTCATTGTTTGAATTTCATTACATTCAAATTTTGGAAGGCGTGCTCACTTGATCTCTGAGACATGCAAAGTGCACAGAAATACAACTCTCAACACTGAAGAGGAGTACATGTGTGTGACTCTACGTCTCATCCTCCACTTCTGCCTACTCCCTTCCTTGTCCTCCTTTTCTTCCTTGTCTTTTTTCTCCTCCTTCTCTTTTTTTCCCTCTCATCCTTCTCCTTTTTACCTCCTCCTTCTTCTCACCCAGGTAACCTGGGTGTCAGTGGCACATTTCAAAGTCTAAAAAAATCTGAAACCCTTCTTTCAAACTCTGTCATTAACAAAGAGTTATTGACCACTCAATCAATGCATCATTTCATTTTTTGCGAGTGGTTGAAAAATATGGCGAATATTTAAATTCAAATATTATTATAGTAGAGAACACACTGCTGTTAATCCCCCCGCAAGATACTCCCCTTCTTCAAACACACTTGCCCCATCATTCTTGTCACTTCCTGAAGTAGAGAAAGCCCTTCCTGGACCTCGTCACAGTCTGGGAAGTTTATATTTGTAATCCATGAAAAAGTTATTGAAATTCTAATAAATTAATTCCAATCTACCACTTCCAGTGCAACCCATGGTGAGAATACAGACACTAAGGCAGATTTATAGCTGTAGGGAAACAAGGGGGTCCTAAGTTCAGCTAAGGTGATGGTTAACCAGAACAAAGGCCTCAATTCAGGGCCCAACCCAGGTTTTATTCATTCGTGAAGATGGGAGTGGATAGAGGATGAGTGACTGTGAAATACAACTCTCAACAAGTGATGGGAAGTACATGAGTGCTGTGAGCTGGGCTAGGCAGGAAGCCTGAAGTCACCTCTGCAATGTGCAGAGAGAAAGATATGCAGAAAGAGTCATCTGCATAATGTTTTGGGCTAGGTGCTTCAGCTCTGATGTGCAATTTTTTGTGCCCCAGGAAGTCATAGCCTCTTATCTCGAGGCTCCATTCCCATCCCAGACAGCAGATAGCATGGTTCTCCCTCCTGGCTGGCTCACACATGTTGTTTTGGGAGTTACAGGGCAGGGCAACATGACCCGTCAGCCTTGCTTCAAAGACCTTGGCTAGACCGATTTGCATTGCTTAAAGCCAGTTGAAGGGAAAAGGAAAAGTCCTAGCCAGCTCTATACATATCAATACACGGAATTAGGGCCTGGTGTAGCCAAGATGGAGATACTTGCTCTTCTTTCAAGGGGAGTCATCCAGGTAATCCTCCACACTGAATCAGTTTGAAAGTCTTTTGTGTCTACAAGGTGTGATCAAAAACACAGTGAGTGACGTTGTCATGCACTTTCCAGTGGAAAGGCAGGCTTGTGAAAACATTATGATGTACTGGATGTGCTGTCATCTGCCTGTCACCAGATCTGACACTGCAATTGCTGACTCTTCCCCAAAGTCATAATATTGCAAGAAAATTTCCAAGTCAAACCAAACCAAACTGAACTGAAAGGAAGACTCCTTTCACCAAGGAGATAAGAAGGCAACATTTAATCTTTACACCATGAACTGCTGGATCTGCCTGCCAGTGTACTGTTGCAGGGTAATTCCTCAAAGGCAATAGTGCTGAGTTTAGGAAGAGTTTAGTTTACATAGAATTTAGAAGTGGGAGGTACAGACAAGTGATAAAACATTGCATAATTGGTTGCATACATTGAATCATATATTGACAGGCAAGCCAAGTCTTGAAACAAAGGAATTGTTTATCATAATATAGAAACACTCTGGCAATAATGGGAGGGGCCCTTACAGGTGAGCATAGTTAAAGGCATTGCCATAATATAGGAACAATCTGAGGAGGAGCCTTTGAATTAGCCCCAGGCTGCCTTAAGGTATAGACAATTACTCCGACTCAGTGCCCCTCAGAGGTATGCAGCTGGGCTGTAGACACTGTCAGGTTCAATTGAATTCAGCAGAAACAGAACAGAAACTTGGTCAGAGACTTCTAATTGATCATGAAATATCTGTAAGTTTGCTATCTTATAAATGTGTTTCCTACATAATTATTGTGCCCCAATAATAATAACAATAAAACATAAAAATTTTTAATTGATTCAGGACATCAAAGCAACACCAAACTACAAGTAAAAACAAGAAAAAAAGACTTACAGAACTGCTTCAGAAATTGGTAAGTACAATGGGATAAGGATGTTCAAAGTGAAGGGGAGGATTTTTGAGGGGAGTTAATGATGATATGTCTTTTACTGTGAAAAGGTTTTGTTTAAACACATACTATTTTTTCTATCACCTTGCATTATAGTTCTCTAAAGTAACTACTCTTTTACTAGTGTGAGTTATTTTTGGGTAAGTATTTAATTAGTCATATTTAAGAATATATAGTATATTCATTTTTTTCAGTCAAATCAAAACCTTAGGATTTTAGAGCCTATTTAAATAAATCCTACATGCATCTGCAGCTGTATAATTATCTATTGTATCCACCAAATTTCATTACATCTCCTAAGCTCATAACTCTTTAAAAATGTGAAAATGAAATACACTCATATATATTAAGATTAATTGATTCTATCTTGATAATCAAACCTTAAATCCAGTATTCCTGTGTGCTTACTTTATAAATAAAACAGATTGACTCTATCAACCATACATATTTTACTCATGTTTATGACAACTTTTCAAAGCAATACAACAAACCTGAAGAAATTGAAACCTATTTTAGACAAAGATGAAGTACATAGAAACCCATAAACCTAGAACTACTAATCCGGGTTAGGAGTCTCTGAATGCAAACCTACAAGAAAAACCAGAAATGGTGAAACACAGTAAATTCTCATCAGAAGAGCAAAGCGAGTCAGGTGATTCTAAGAATGTACTTAAAGATCTGGGATTGCTAACTGCAGAATAGAAAGGGTTTTGTGTGCTGACCTTGTGGTATGCTGCTCTTGGTGTAATGGCTTGTGCAAATCCTGACCTGGGGCACAAAACCCAGCTTTCAGATGGCTCTAATCAGAGGCAGTAGTATAAGAGGTCACTTGGGCAAAGTAAGGTAAAGACAATACTTGTTCTTAGTGCAAATACCCCCTAAAAGCTATAAAGCTTGTTAACAATTACGTTTTGCAATACAAAATTGTGTCAAAAAAATTTTTTTTGGCTAAAATTCATCTGAAATCAAAGTTTTAAACTATGTCTATCTTAGCCAAGTTTTAATGCTTCTGTTAAAGTCATTCTAAATCTGTTTCATGCCATTGTAATCAGGTGTTAAAAATGTTTATAAAATCAAAGAGAACATTTAATTAAAAAATTAAAAAATCAGTAAGATAAACCTTACAAGTAAAGATTGTTTACTACTCCTTAAAAATGTTAAAAATTAATAAAGTGTATATTCAGCTATAAATAGAATTTTCTCATTTCCTAGAAGATATTTTAGCAATAATTTCTGGGTATTAAAGCACACAGAATATTTCAAGAAGATTTTCAAACCACTCACTAGAAAATAGGTACTGCTGGTGACCCTCTAAGCAAAGAATGTATACTGTAATATCCCAGATAAATTGTGGAATCAGCATAGTCTTCTCAGTCAAAAGTCTGCACATAACATCAATGGGTGAAACAAAATACATATGCATCCTTAACGTAATTTATATATCTGTGTTGTATTTTATTTGTCTGTGTACATACTAGCCACATCCACTCTTCTAGGAGCTCTCTGAGGACACTGATTATCTTTTCAAATACTGAGGAAGTGTTTTACTGACATAGAAAAATTTTTAAATTGTTTTCTACACTTGAGCATATCCAAACCTAGGTGTATTTACCTCAGAAACACAAACTAGAGTTTACACATGGCAATAAGTAAAAGAAAATAAATAAATCAAAAGCAAAAGAATTTGAAAAAGAGCAAAAACTATGAAAAGCTTACACATAATAAGATTATCCACAGAGCAAATTCTAAAACAACCAGAGATAAACTATGAAAATCAATGACAGTATAGCAACTTTTATGGATTAAAAATTCAATATACAAAATCAATCAATTAGAGTCTGTAAATCAGCGACAAGAAAGTGAAATGATTAAAAAAGTAGCATTTAACATAGCATCAAAAATATAGAGAAACTACAATTCAGATTAACTAAGTAAATCCAAAATTTTGTAGATATTTTATAAAACTTTATGAAGAATAATTTTAATACTCAAATAAAGCAAAAATTACCACTGGGAATTCTGTATTAAAAAGATATCAGTTCTTTTTGAATTAGCCTATGGATTTAATGGCAACAGGCAAACACACACTTGAAAAAGGCAAAGAGAGGAAGATCTTTATCTTTCTAATTTCAAGTACTATAACAAATCAGAAATGAAATGCATGCTACACCAATATCTGGAAAATACAATGGACCAAAGACACAGCAGTCTGGAAGCCACACATCTACACAGATATTTTTAAGTACCATAAGAGGAGGTGTGATACAGAGTAATAGATTTTTCAGTTTTTCACCTTCTTTTTATTACTTTGTCCTTCTGAAATTCAACTCCAAGTAGACTAAAGATATAAATGTGAAAGAAAAACCTTTAAAATCTTTTTAAAATAAGAAGTCTTTATGCCCACAAGTTTAAAGACTTTCCTTATGCTATAAATTAATACAGAAAAGGATAAAAAAAATTGACAATAATTTAGGTAGAAACTTAGGTTCAGCAAAAGATACTAAACACAGAGTGAAAAGATAAGTCAAGAACTAGTAGAGATTATTTGTAATACATGTAACTGAAAAATCAATACAATAAAATCAGGTCCTAGTAGAGAAATGAAGAAACCTCTTGAACAGGTCAATAAAACTGAAAAGCCAGTGAAGAGGAAAAATGCCTACTCGAATTTATAATGAGAGATATGCAAATAAAATACATAATGAGTTGACATTTAACACTCATCAGATTGACATTAGAATGATGAGCAACTGGTTGTATTTGCTGGTGAGGCCTGGCCAGTTCAGTATACCACTTTATACCAGTTTTGCTTTTCTGCCCGCCTGCTTCATTTCCCTTTTGTCTTTAACCTTCCTACCCTAGGACCAGTTCTCTCTCTGCCCCCAACAAGTCCTTTTCCAGATAAACTGCTTTACCTCAGCTTTGTTTTCTAGGCAGTGTAGCCAAGGACATGATAATGGCGTAAGATAGAATTCCCTTTCTTTCATAGCTACTGACGAAATTTTGGTTTTTACCATTTCCCCCCACTGTGTTAATTACTGGGGATGGGAAATTCTAGGATTAGCTTAATTTTGCCATTGTCACCTACAAGTCTGTGACTGTATTTGACTTTATGTTTACATGCTGGTCAGCTTCACTAGACTGTCAGCTGCTTAGGGACAGCAGTCTTTGGTATCTGTCCAGCCCCTTGGACAGACAGACAGAGCAGAGGAAGGTGTCCAGCATTTTGCACTGTGTGGAACAAAGAGTGAATGATCAAGGGAGATGTGCTGAATTAATTACCTACCAGCAAGAATACAAAGAGACAGCACACAGAGTACAATAATGGAAATTCTCCCCCACTTCTAATAATTGAACAAGAAGAAACAGGTTTAAAGTACATCAAAATTAGATAAAATATAAGGAAAATTGCCAGACTAAGTAATAACTTTCTTCCTGAAGATTTGTTAAAAACAGATTTTGCAAGTCTATGCAGGAGAAAATTTGAGTATTGTCATAGTGAAGTAGGAGAAAGAACACACATCTCATGTACTGATGGCAGAAACTCTGAATTTCTGGAAAGGAAAGATTTCTCTCCAAAGAGAAGAGGGAGATTTTTCTCTCCAAATTAACTCAGTATTGAAACAAACTGAGAGAAATAAAGATAAATCCTTATTTTCTGAAAGCTGTTTGCAGTAGGTATTTGTTCACCCCCTTCTGCTTAAGCAAGAATATTGACTCCCACACTATAGGCAGCCCCCTCAATATGTTTTATTACTGTAACAACTGGTAAAAATATTCATCTCTGAGACACATAACTGAAGCAAGATCAGTAAGGAAAATTTGCTGCATAAAAGCTTACGTTTGAAAAGTAGGAGAAAAACTCAGATAGGTTATTAAAAGATATGTTCTCTAAGAATATACTCTTCAAAGTGCTTAGAGGTTTTTCTTTAATGTAGCAACTTTTATCATTTTATTTAAGTTTAGAGAAAAGTTTGCCTTTGATTGAAAAAGTATTTCCCCCAAGCTTTGGGCTCTACAGAATATTAACTCAACAATACTTAGAGTAGTGCAAGGGAAATGTGAAAAGGATTTGCCTTTTTGTCCAGCTTTATAATCTTCTAAATGGAAAACACTAAAATGGCAAAGAATTTGAAAGATTTTCATGGTTGCAGGAGATTACAATTTTAAGCAAGACTGGTACCATTGTGGGCACCAGTATTCCTGCTTGAATTGGATTCTGTCATAGAAACTCCCATCAAAGAGAACTCAGTTTCTAGTGCCAACTGTAAACCTAGGCTCTTATGTATGTGACAGGTTTTCACAGCTTGAGCTTCCAGATCAAAATTTACAGGCAGTGCAATTTCAGTGAGCAACACAGCATCCTGGGAAAGGGCCTGCTGTGGGGTCAGACAGAGACGAGAGTCCTGGCACTGCCTCTTCCCAACACTGTGACCTAGAATAAACTACTCCACTGCTCTTTTTGCTTAGTTTATCATGATTTTCTATTCTTTCTTTAAATTTTATTTTAGTTTATTAGTACATGTGCATAGTACATAATGTTTGCATTCCTCGTGGGAAGGTGTTACAAGTACAGAACATACTTTAATTCTTTTTTTCATCCTCTTTCCCTTCCTGTGTCCCTGCTCCACCCATCTCTTCACCCCCTTCCTTGTTCTTTTGGTTTTTGTTTTTTGTACATGTTTTTATTACATATTATTTGCCGCATTCTTCTCTAGCCATGTTCTGTTGACAAGGTCCAAACATGGAAGAGGATAAACCCGTGTCCTATTAACAAGGTCCAAACACGGAGGACATCTTCTAAGAAAAGGCCACAGCATAAAAATTGGCTTTGTGGGAATGGGTTAATGCTTCTTAGAAACTATTGTGTTAACTTGTGCTCTGATCCAGTTTGGAAAATTTTTCTTCTTTCTTTCCCATGCACAAAATCAGTAAACAAAGTACAGACACCCTAAGAACAAAGGGATAGTTAATAAAATGTTTTTCTACAATTAATGATGTGGTGGTCTGATACTGACTCAGACCAACCAGGCCAAGGGCAGAGTAGAAGTTTGAGAGCCTTTAATGATAATAATAATGACCAGCTGGCTGGGGCTGTCTGGGAACCTCCTTGCAGACAGGCTGATGTGTTACTTATTATGTTTTGAAAGAGACAAGGTAGATAACACATTCTTGCAGCTGCAAGAACATCACAGGGGAATAAGGGGGCTAAATTAGGGCTGAATATAATCTTGTGTTTTGCAGGCTTTTAGATAGGCTACCACAGTGGATCATTTATTAGTAGCAAAAACATGCTTCAAGGTCTTTAACTAAATATAAACTTTCTGCCTATACTAACGAATCATGTAACTATAGAAACCATGTTATCATAGAAACACCTGTTGATTTCATTCTTTTTATCT
>RJWM01050365.1:0-10787 GCA_004363535.1 Dasyprocta punctata
TACCCCCGGGCCCAGATCGCGTCATCATTACATGCGTTACTGACTGACTCTCGCTGCCCTTGGCGCCAGTGACTCCTGTTGAGAGTGAGAGCGCCGGGGAGTTGTGAGCAGACTAATACCTGGAGCACATGCATACTTTTCAGTGAGTGGATGAAGGAAAAGAACAAAACTCTTAGAGAAAGAAGCAGAATAAAAGACCTGGAGAACGCGTCGTGATGGCGGTGAGCATGTGCCTCGTGCCACAGTGACCACTGGCCACGCGCAGGCGCAGAGCAGGTGGAGAGCGCCTGGGCTGGCGCAGCTGGCGTGCGAGGCCTTCAGAGAACGCTTATGCTGAAGATCTCAGTGATTGTTCTATTGATTACATGTTGTAATGTTAATATTTTGGTTATAAAGTTAAAATTATTACTGGATTGATTTCACTTGTTTCTTTTTATCTCCTTTCATGTGGCTAATAGATAATTTAAATTATGCATGCGATTCCTATTCCTGGGTTCTACTGTATGTCTGTAGGTTGGTGCTGTGTTGGAGTCTGTGAATCCCACCATTTCTACTTTGTTTTCTCTCCTATCTTTATTTTTAGGCTTTTTATTTTGACCTATTTTATTTTATTTTATTTTAAAGACAGTAAAATACAACAGAACATAACAGAGTAGAGTCAATCAAAACAAAGCAGTAGGAATGGTACAGAACCTCGAAGATTGATAATGTGAGTACAATAGCTACTATAACATACCTTGCTATCTTCAGATTAGCTGACCATTCCAACAGGTGTAGTAGAATTGAACCAAAAACAAAACAAAACAAAATCAATAAAAACAGAACATAAAATAAAGGAAAAAAAAGAGAAAAATAATAATGATCAGAGTAAAGCAAAATGGTGAGAACCACATTGGTCCTCGAAGACAAGACAGAAGAGTCCCCTGTATTTGCAACATTGCCTACTGTCATCATGCAAAGAGACATTCAGGGTGCGGATCAGAGGCCTGCAAAATCTATGAAAAAACACTAGCGTTTAGTTGCTTTATGTACCTTAGGTGCCATCAATTTAGCCAGACCTCAGAGCCAGAAGCTTGCTTACGGGGGTGGGGGGGTGTCGGATATGGATGATGTCCTTGATTCCAAGCCTGCGCGCCAGTGCCGCAGAAGGCGGATCAGTTCTCTCTTGATGTGAGCTGGCGCCACGTGGGCCCAGCTAGTTGGGGCCCGGTTGGGCCCATTCTGGTTCTCCTCTGGGGTCGTGCAGCGCCCAACCCCGGAAGGTGGATCAGTTCTCTCTTGATGTGTTGTTTTGACCAATTTTAAACTGTCAGAAAATGTTCTTTAAAAAGTTTTTGCCTATTTCCTATCTTCCTCTAAAGTTACTATCTCACCATGCTTCTAGCTGCACTACAGACTATTCCTGATTTGCCGCTTTCCAGGAATGGCCCTTTCTGTGTTAGCACCCAGATTCCCACTTTCATTTGGTCGTTATGCTCCCTTCGCCTCTGTCAATCTGTGACAAGTCCTAATTATTCCAGCCTTTCGGGCCGTGACACTTCTGATGAACACTGTCAGTGGCATCACGGATTGTGTCTGTCCCCAACTTTGGGTTGATTTTTATTATTATTAGATTGAGTTTGTGCATTGGGGGCAATAAGCCTACACAGGCAATTTGGGATCGTATCAATTCTACATTTTTTCCTCCCTTTGTAATTTATAACTACTTTGTAGGAGATACTTAAAATTATGAAAATATTGTTAAATTTCTGTACACTGTGTTTAGATGTTGGCTTCCACCAATTCTGGAGCTTGTTCTTTACAAAGCGGAATGGCAGAGATGATGCCCCTTTTCCTCTGTGGTGGTTTTGCATCCTGGCTTCCTCATCATTTATGCTACTCGCATGGTGCTGTTGATGCCCGAGTTTACAGTCTCCTTGGAACTGGCTGCCAGGTACCAAGTCAAGTTTCCTGTAACCCAGGGCTGGGGGGCTATTCTGTGTTTGAGGCCTGGTCTGAATGGAGTCTGGAGGTGATTGGTCAGAAGGAGGTCATGTGACCCTAACCAGGCTAATCATATTCTTTGCCCTGGTTAGAGATTTTTAGAAGTTTAGATATTTTTAATAGAACCTCTAAAAGTATAGATCAGTTAGAATAACAATTTACTAATTTCTAATTCCCCAAAGTCCACTTTCTAAATTTCTAAATTAACAATTTACTAATTTCTAATCCCCAAAGTCCACTTTCTAAATTTCTAAATTAACAATTTACTAATATCTAATTCCCCAAAGTTCACTTATGGAAGACAAAGTATGTGAAAAAGAGAAGCTTAGGTGGAAAATGTGGGGGGTTAACCAAGATTCCTACCACAGGACTCCTCAGAGCCTTCACAGCCCCGTGTACACTGTGAAGCGGAGCAGTCCATCGTGCTTCACCGTGGTATTTGGATTCTTCCTTTGAAGAATATTCATGGGACTGATACTTCCCCAAAATCATGTTGAGGATCACAGCCTAACTCATCTAGCTGGTGGGGACAAAACAACATTTCTCAAAATATTTGAGAACATTAGGGAAATTGTGTGACCCGCAATTGGTAGACATCAACTTTTATGGTGCTCTGCTAAGTAGGAATTGATACTTGGAAAGAAGCACATGTTCTCTACTAACCAGCTCGGGTCTTCTCTGCTGCTGCCTCAGGGCCTGGGGCCCTGTCCAACCCATAACTCCTCTTGTAGAGTTGTTCTGTAAGACTTCATCAGGAAAAAGGAAGCAAAGACAAGGAGGGGAAGAAGGCAGGAAAGAAGGGAGGAGGGAGGAAAGGAAGAAAATGAAGGGAGGGAATAATAGAAAGAGCAGACAGAAGAGAAGGAAGGAGAAAGGCCTAGGAATGAGTGTGAACAAAATATGAGGGTATAATTTCTGCACTACCTTCAGACCAAGAAAGAATGACAAGCCCCAAAAAACAGACACAGCCACATTTATTGAGGGGCAGAGATTTCAGCCTGAGGATGGAATCTTAGGGATTGTCTATGATTTGGATCTAAAAGGGCCCTCTGAAGGCTCCTGTGTTCAGAGGCGGGCTTTGGGGAGGTGATGAAATCCTGAAGGTGCCGCCTTCATCAGCGGGTTAACTATGGATGGAGACAAAAGCTGATGGTATTATTGGAAAGTGGTAAAACTCAGAATGTGGGGCCTCACTGAGGGGAGCAGGCCATGAGAGCGTGACTTTGGTGACTAGATTTTGTCGCCAGCCCTTCCCCCTCTATGCTTCCTGACAGCCATGAAGTGAGCAGCTTTCCTCTGCTATGTGTACCTTCTGCCTCCCCACAGAGGGCACATGCCCAGAGTGTACCCTACATAGTGCAGCAGCAGACTATGGACTGAAGCCTCTGAAACCATAAACCAAAGTAAACATTTTCTCCTTTAATGTGATTTTCTTAGGTATTTTGTCATAATAACAGAAAGCTAACTGATGGGGCATAAAATACAAAACTCAATAGAAGAATCTGCATAGAAGGCCCTTCCTAAGACAGTAATGTCATTGTGTGTTCAACTCATCTAGCCGTTAAGAGTGTTGCTGAGTAAAGCATATGACCAATTAGAAAATGGAATAATTTGTATGCATTCTGTAGCTATTGATTATGGATAAACACATTACAATGTAAGCTATTGGAAAAATGGCTGTAACTGTATCAGTGAGCTATTTCTATACATATGAAATATTTAATGTTGACAACCTGCCAGTTAGAAAAAGCAGATCCTTAAGCCAGGCATGGTGGTGTATGCCTTTAATCCCAGCACTTGGGAGGCTGATAGGTGGAGCGTTGTGAGTTCGAGGCCAGCTTGGGCTACAATGCAAGCGCAAGGCTGGCCTGAGCTACAAGTTTGACCCTGCCTCAAAAAACTAGGGCTAGGAGTTTGGCTCAGTGGCTTAAGCACCTGTCTGGCAGGCGCGAGGTTGTGAGTTCGATCCCCAGTGCCACCAAAAAAAAAAAAAAAAAAAGCAAATCCACCAATAATCCGTGCATTTGAGTGACTGGTTCTGCTCCGTCCCCTGCCTTAAACTTGGTCCTGGAAAGTTGCTTTTTCAACGTGGCCACGTTCATGCCAGAATGAGGGCCTATCTGGCACAAGCTTCTCTTATTACATAATTTATCTTCCTCTTGTTTCATGTTAAAGTGGAAAGCAAGAGAAAGAATTAACGTTGGAAGGCAGGTGTTTGACTGATTTGAAATTTCATTCCAAAATTTACTAAGTGTGTGCCTTAGGGCAAGATCAGGTTAAGATGAACCCCATTAAATACCCCAGTACCCTCTTGGCTGTGATGTATAAGTCTCTAACACCTAGCCTTCTGAGTCTCGGTTTTCCGTAGGAGAGACTGAGGAAATGATAGGAACCTGAACTGTGGCACAGCCCTGGCCGGCCTAGTGGTCAGCAGCGGGAACCGCTGTGCCTGTCCCCCAGGGTGCACCCTGCCGCCGCCGCCCCGGGGCGTCTCGCTCACGGCCGCTCTGCTAACAGTCCCCCTCTCTGTCTGTGTTCTCCTAAATCAGCACAGACATCTCTCTATTCTGTGTCACTCTCTCCAATAAACTGTGCCCTGTCACTCTTCTCATTTAGTCACTGAAAGTTTCCCTGCCCGTTCGTGGATCCAGGCACATTCTGGAATCAGCGTGCAGTCTCGCATCCGCCCCTTTCGCTAATGACCCTACCTCCGAGCGGGTCACTCTAAGGGTGCTGCGTGTTAGCGCGGGGCGCTGGTGGCCTCACGCCAGGGACGAGAGCTGTTTGGTGGACAAGCTTGGGAAAGCAGACGGTTTGTAAATGCAGAGGCGGGCAGGGTGTAAAAACCACGTAGAGTGCAGGGGAACACGCAGGTGAGTGAACTACAGAACAGCCATTGTTCTGTTCTGTTTTTATTTTTGTTTTTTGAATTGCCAGTTCTCAGCTTAAATGGGTTAATAAAAATCCTCTGTATAGAAGTTGAATGCTTCAAAATGTGTTTACAGTGCTGTAACACATTCTCTCTATTGAGCGAAAACAGTGCGTGCCACCCCTAGCTGACCCAGCTTTCGCTGTGGGACAGTCCCCAAGTCTGGGTGCTCGGACCACGCCTGGGCCAGGCACCTGCGTGTGAATGCAAAACATCGTCAACCCGGCAATTTAAAAAATACTTTCATTTCACCAGTGAATGCAAAATAACTAATTTAAAGGTTATCCAGGTATTTATACTTATTAGTTGATAGATGTTTGGAAATGTTCGTGTTATATAAGGCTATTTTAAATTAAAAATCCACTAGATTCCCAGATTAATGTGGAATATTACATAGAACATGGTAATCTACAGTCTATTACTGGGCAGGACGGCAGGACGGAGAGCAGTTCTACTCAGAGAAATGAGCAAAAATGCTGCTTATAGTCACATAATCCATGGTTAATTTGATTTAATTTTACAGAAAGCTATGTATTTCCTATAGGACGGGGAGGGGAGGGGAGGGGGAGAGCAAGAGAGAGTGAGAGGATTTATTTTAGACTCATTAGCAGTATATATATATAGTTTATTATTATATGTATATACACATTATAATTATATATTTTATATATTTCTAACATTACCTATTTCTGTGTCCACTGTTTTGGTCGTTTGGGGAGACACTATTGTTTTGAACTTTTCAAACCATTAGAAACAACTGCTTAAATATTTTGCAGTACAAAATATTTTTGATCAAATAAGATAACCAAATAACAAAACTGGAATAGGTGACCAAACTCTACTCTGTTAAAATTGTAGCTTACTACAAAATGGTAAGTTTAGGAAGTAGCTTCAACAGACAAAAAAAACCAGTATAAAAACAGTTGAGATTAAAATTATGAAGACTTTACTACTGTTGTCAGCTCTAAAGGCTATTTTGGTGTTACAGTATATAATACAAGCCACAGTATCTTTTCAAAATGTGAAGTATAAAACAGCCTACATTTTCAAGGGAATAAGAAAAGCCTCAGAGTGGAAAAAAATTTTTTTCAAAATCTACCTGATAACTGTAACATAAAATTCATAAAGATCTCTTAAGCTCCAACTATAAGAAAAACAAACCAATTAAAAAGTTGCCCAGCTATCTTAACAGAGGAAGACGTGGATGGCAGGCGTGCATTCGGAAAGAGGCTCCGTGTCGCGTGTCGCAGGGAAATGCAAATCAAAGCAGACGTGAGACGCCACTGCTCACCTGCTGGGCTGGCCAAATCCGGGACACTGACAGCACTCAGTGCTGGCTCGCGTGCAGAGCAGCGGGGACCCCACTCATTTCAAGTGGGATAGAAAATGGCTCAGCCCCTTTGGGAGAGTTCAGTGGCTTCTGACTATAGGACGCAGTTATCACCCCCCTCAGCATCTTCCCAAAGGACTTGAAATCCTGGTTATGCAAAACCTCGCACACAGATGGTGTGGCAACTGTACTCATGTTTCTCTTGACTTGGAAGCTTACGAGATGAGAATGAACAAACTACAGTACATCCAGGCCAGGAACTATTACTCAGTGATGAAAACAGTGAGCTAACCAGCCATGGAAAGACACAGAAGAACATTAGATACATGTCACTAAGCAAAATAAGCCAATTAAAAAAACTACATGCTGCATGATTCCGACTGTTTTGCACAGGCAAAACTACGAAGACAGTAATGAAAAAATCCAGTGCCTAGTGGGGTTTGGGAGTAAAGGAAAAGGGTGAAAAATGGAGCACAGAAGATTTTTAGGGCAGTGAAAATACTCTACACAATACTATAATAGTGGATAAAAGCGATTGTACCTTTGCCCAAACCTATAGAATAAATAAGATCAAAAGTGACCCTTAATGTGAACTACGGACCCTGGCAGTCACGATGTGTCAGTAGGGGTTCACCAGCTGCTCAGATGTACCGTTTTGCGGAGGGACAGTGATGATACCAGAAGCTGTGTTGCGTGAGGTGAGAGAGAAATGGGAACTCCCTCAATTTCACTGTGAACTTAAAACTGCTCTAAAACTATAGTCTTAAAGCATGTGTAAAATTACCACTACTCACTACAAGGCAAGCCACGAATGGGAGATATACGTGTAATTTAAAAGTTTCTGGTAGCCATTAAAAGTACTAAAAACCAGCAGGTGAAATCAATTTTAATAACATATCTACATAAGCCAATAGATCCAAAATGTTACTATGTTAATGTGTAATGAATAGGTGGTAACATTTTAGGTCTATTGATTGTACATTGATACAGCATTGAAATTTTTAATGTTCTTTTAATGGTGTTTTGTAAAATCTGATGTGTGTTTTCCCCGGACAGCATGCCTCTCTTCAGACTAGCCACTTTCCCTGTGCTTGGGTGCCGCACGTAGCTACGTCTAACAGCACAGGCTGACATCTTCATCAGTAAGGAGCCTTACCTATTCAAATCAAACCAGGCGCTAATCTCTTCTAGGATATCTTTCAAGCACATTATTTTTTAACACTGTGCTAAATTCTTACAGTGTTTTCAGTACTTGATAGCAACGTTGACATCAATTCTGATTAAACCTGAAAGCTTCTACAACTGAGAATTCTTGAAGGCCTCACATACCACTTTATCTGCAGTAAGATAGGTGATAACTGACGCTAAGATAACAAACCTGACAGTAGCAGCAGAGGCTCATACTTATTAACGCTGAGGAGGTACTGTGGGCAGCGTTTATGGGGCAGCTTCCATTATTCCCACCATAGGCCTATGAGGTGGGTACAATGTTATAAGGAATCTTACACCCTAATACAGACATGCCACCAGCGCAAGAGGTAATTTTCATTCCAATTACAGTAATTGTGGTTAATATTTACTTAGAACTTGTTATGGGCTAGGCAATGATAAGTAATTAACTATCATTATTTCATTACATTTCTTAAAAATCCTGCAAAATAGGGGAAGAAGTTCCATTTTTCCAATTATGAAATAGATTCAGAGAGATTAATTATCCTGAACAAAGACTTCAGCCCATTAGTGGCACTAAATCCTTGTTCACACTACATTATGTTTATGTTTTATTTGTTAACTCATTTTAAAAAGAAAGTGCCTTCGCAATACACTTGGGAAGATGAGTCCTGATTGTTAGAAATAATTGAAAAATTTACAAAAGCAGCGAATAAACTCAGTCCAAACTGTGGTTCTGATAATAAATGAAGCTGAGTTTGGAAATGATTAGAATGCTGGAACATTCTGGGGACTCAGCTGTGAGGAGAAATCACTCTTTCTGGCTTTTAAGCTATTAAGAAGCCACTCCATGGTCGTTACAGCCCACCCAGCAGTACTTTTTCTTCTGCAAAGCATTTTGATACATTTATCTTATTTGCTCTTTGAATCACCGCATAAGGTCGGCTGGGCAGGTATCCTATTCAGTTTTATTACTGACAGAAAAAGAGATGGACTCACCCATGATACGGTTGCTAGGTAAGGGAATCAATTCCAAAGTTGGGTTTTATAACTAAGTTTAACATTTCTGTCTAAGAGCGTTCAAGTCTCAGTACATGTAGCTCCAGTGGTTGTGAGATGATTTTAGATGCGTGGAGAGTTGCTCTTTATTTTCACATTATTTCATTATTTTGAAGATTTTATTGCTTAGGATGGGGTCAGCATATGTATTTAAATTACAAAAGTGAGTTTCAGCGAATGAAAATATAAGCAAATAAAAGTAAAAGTTCAAGAGGTTTTCAGATATGGTAAAAATCATCACTAAAATTATGGGAATTAATGCTTTATATAATGCCATATATTTCCTAACAAAACTTGTCAATTATATTTTGTATGATAGTGCAGAGTCCAATGGCAGGATGTATCTTTTATTTTTTGTTTGATAAAAAAAAAACCCAGTGGCAAATAAACAATGTTTTAATGCCCTTAACACTCCATTTTGACTTTGCATAACAGTTCTTTGTACTGCTGTCTTTTCTTCTCCTCTGAACCGTGAGCTCCTTGAAGACACTGATTTTGTGTTACGCATCTTTGTGGTACTCTGTGTGCCTATTTATTGCAGTTTGGTTGTTTTGTTTTGTTTTTTGTTTTTCAGGAAAAGCAGCGAACATTTAAGTCACCTCCAGGAAAGAGCATATTTCTGGAAGGACACAGGGACAGAGCTGGAAAGCAGGAGAGACAGAGGCAGCCCGAGGGACCTGCAACCCCCTCCCACTCTCACACCCTGCTGGGCTTTCCAGATGTCTCTGCTACTTCATCTCAAACTCTCCTTCCTGCCGCTGGCTTCCTTTTCATTCAGAGTTTCTGCGTAGAACTGTGGCTCATATGGAGCTCTGCACAGCTCCTTTGGTTTGACTGTACCTCCTCGGAAATGTACAACCCGTCTGCCCACCACCCCAGCTTCTTAGGCAAAACGGCCAAATAGGGAATCTGACTGATGTAGCGTGGTTTGAAACAAGTCATTCACTCACTTATTTAGAAAAGAAGACCAACTATTGCATCTGATGCATGTCTCAACTTTACATTTCTAGAGTGAGTAAGTGCCCCAGGGTTGGGGCCCAAGTGTGCTGCTTCCTTCTTTGCCTCACCTTTTCTCCATGCATCCTTGCTATCAGGGGGTTCTCTGGGTCGTAACTTCAAATGCATCCTAAATAGGTTTCTTCCTCTGAACCACTGAGTCCTTAGTTAAGCCATCACTATTCCTTGTCTAGATCAGCTGTAACAGCCACTTAACTGGCCTCCTTGTCCCACTGAACAATATAGTTTTCACACAGCAATTAAAATGACAATTACAATATTTAAATCAGATCGTGTCACTCCCCTGGTTTTATGACAAAGGTACCCGTTTCACCTAGAAGAGCGTTCAGTGACTTCCAGGCCGAGGAGGCTGGGCCTGGTCTTGGCTTGTAGGGCTCACTGCAGCCACTTGTGCGCTGGCCACTGTGTTCTCGCCATGCCGTTATTTCTGTCCCTGCAGAGCCCTAGGCCTCTTTCCGCCTGTGCCCGTGCTGTGCCACCCGCGCTAGTCTTTTCTCCATGGGTTTGCCCGGCTCAGTTCAGTGCCCCTCAGGAGAGAGCCCTCTTGGCCCCCGCCTTCCCCAGTTACTCTCTATCACATGCATCGCTCTTTTTAAGTTTTACCATTTTACCAGCTGCACCTGCCAGTCTTGATGTTCTGTTTGTTCTTTCCTCTATTTCTTCCTCTCACTGAAATGGGACACTAGGAGAAGGACCCAATCCCGTTTATTCTCCCTTAGCTTTCTCGCAGCAAGAACAATTCCTGGCACAAAGGTACAAAAACTGTGTGGAGTGGATGAGTCTCTTTTGTGCCAGCAACTATTCACCACCCACTGATGGCTAGTAACTTGGTGTCCACCTGTCATCCAATGAGCTGGAGCGGATGGCCCCAGAACTCAGCGCTGGTGAATTACAGGCTAGGTTTACTGCAGACACGGCACCTCTGCCCCCCGTTACACTCACGCCCAGCACTGGCTGACCACATCTGCTGACACACAGTACGACTGCAAAGGAACAGCTGAGGTTGCTTTTTCTTTTTCTTACTATGTGTATTTCTCTTCCAGAAAACATTCTAAAAAGTGCCAGAGATGCACTGTTTATCTGACTAGCAGCATTTGGTCAAAAATGGAAGTGATTTTTGAGACTACAGAAGCAGTCATCTGGCCCGGGGCTGAGCCTGAGCCTGGGAGGAGCTCGTGTTACTTCCGTTCCCACCACTGCGTCCTGCGCGACCTGCGGCCTTGGCGCTCATTTCCTCCCGTAGCGCTCTTTATTCAATGATGGAATATTTCTACTCTACTCTTTTCTTTTGTCTGTACA
>RJWM01050366.1:0-10786 GCA_004363535.1 Dasyprocta punctata
TCAGGACTTGACATATTTCATTTCAAGCTCTGCTTAATTTACGAATTTGTCTGGAGAAGTCTACTGTGATTCTGATGGGCTTTCCTTCATAGATGATCTGTTTCTTTTCTCTAGTTGCTTTTAATAATCTGTTCTTGGGCTGAATTTCTGCAATCTTGATTATATATATATTCCTGGGTGTAGATTTGTCTGTTCATGGCTAATTGGAGTCCTGCATGCCTCACTTATTTGTATGTCAAGTTCTTTTTCCATATTTGGGAAGTTTTCTGCCATTACTTATGTGAACAAGTTTTTTATGGCATTTGTGCTGTCTCTTGCTTTCTCATTAACTCCAGTTAATCTTATATTGTCCTTCTTTGCATCATCTTGTAGTTATTCAATTGATTTTTCATGGTCACTTGCTATTTTTAAGGTATCTTTCTTTTTGTGATCGCTAACTGCAGTTCTGTCTTCTAGATCTGATATTCTTTCCTTGCCTTGGTTGAATCAGTTGTGCATACTTTATATGGAATTTTTAATCTCCTGGGTATTTGTTTGAATCTGTTTCATGGATTCCATTTCTTTCCTATGTTGAGCATTCATGGTTTCCATCATTTTCCTAAGGGCCTCTATTTTCTTATCTGGATCTACTCTGGATTCACTCGATAAGTCCTTCATTTTACTTGTCATTTTTTTTTCACCTGACAGATTATTTTTAATCCAATTTTCTCTATGGCCTCATTCATCTATTTTTTTTTTTACTTCTGCTGCTGTCATTTCAGAAAATTTAGGTAGGTGTCTTCTGATTTCCTCTATCTAATTGTTCCCTATACTTTTCCTTGTGGGCTGGGGATGTGAGGCTGCATTTTGTTTCTGTGTCTTGTCATTTTCTGTTCTTTTATTTTGTTTTCTGAGTTGATGATTGTAGATTTTTTATGGTAGCTTTATCACTAGTATGGAGGCTTCACTAGGAAATGTCTATTCCTCAGAGATGTATTCTAAATATAGGTGGTTCTTGGTCTTTGTATCTGTCCCCAAATCCTACTTTTGCAATTTATTAGGGATGAGAAGTTGCTATCTTTTTGACTCAGCATCGAGTCCTTTGATACTGAACTATGGTGATGATTGTGACCCCCAGAAAATCGCATTTTGGCATACAAGGGAGAACAACTGATTACGGCCAGTATGACACTGTCTAACGTAATGAAATTACCAATAACAATGGCATCAAACATAGCATAGAAATTGACAAACTATGGTATCTATTAATTTGGTACCTTTAACATTGACTCAAGATCTACAGTTATATAACAAAATCCAACATAAACCAGGAACTTGTATCCAATGAGTTTCCCCTTAGTAGAGTGATTTTACCCTGTTGTGGGGAAATTGAAGAGGGATAGGTGACAAAACAGAGGTAAATGAAGAGGAATACAGTAGCAACAAGGCTGGTGGACATTGGATGGTCATCTAAGCTTTGGGAAACTAGAACAGAGGAAAGAAAAAGAAATAAAGAATGAAGGAGAAAGTGAAAGAATATGAAACCAAAGCAGAGAGATTAGAGAAAATGTTCACTCACATGAAAACATCAAAAAATCAAGAAAGATATTTCAGGAAAGAGAGAAAGAAGACAATAGAACAAAACCAATAATAAAAGTAAAAACCTAAATAACCAAAAAGAAAAAAAAGCCAGCCTGACAGAAAAAAGAAAAAACAAACAAACAAACAAACAAAAAACAATAACATTCCTCTGGTGTCCACAGTTCTGTGATAGTATCCATGTCACAGCCCAAACCTATACTGGGTAACCCCATCAGGTAGTAGAATTAGTGTTGGATACACACTGATCATAGCCTTCAGATTTGGGACTGAGGCCCCTCTCAACCAGCAACTTTCTGCATGTCTCTTGGTGACCTGCCCACATCTCTTTACCCTGTCTCTGTGTTTGTTGTTCTCCCAGTTGCAGTGATACCTGCAAAGATAGCTGGTGCTGCTGCAGTCCTGTGTAGTTGGCTCCTCTCAGTCCTTGCATAGCCTCCTCTGTTAACATCTCTGTCTCCCACATTGCTTGCTACAGGAGGGTGGGGGTGCTTTTGCTGCCTCAGAGACAGGCTAGGTAGGGCTGCTTGGCTCCCCTTCAGGCTCCTCTTCAGTGTGTGTGAGTGGGTGCTGACCTTCCAGTTGTTGCTCCACAGCTGTCTAACACCGTTTCAATCCCAGTCCTCCACTTCCCTCTCTCAGTTCTCCACTTCCCTCTCTCAAGCTTGTCATAGGACAGGAAGTGTGGTGATGTTCCACTCACTGCTCTTACCACCTCCACTGTGAAAGTCCCTAACCAACAAGGTCCCTAACTTCTGTGTGGCTTGGTTCTGGTTTGCTACTATGGCTCAGGACAAAACAAAAAACAAAAGTTGGCCTTTCTTTCTATGGTAGGGAGCAGTCATACCTGTGTGTGCCAGCCAAGTTTGCTGCCAGGCTGTAGCATCCTCTGTGTGGAGGAAGGCAAAAAGAGCAAAGGGCCTTATATCCCAAGTCTATCCTGTATGGCTTGATTTAGCTACCCTATTGCCATCCATCAGTTTTTGGAAAGTTCCCACCATGGTGGTTCCTAGTCTTCACACAGGTGTCAGTTCAACCACCAGCCCTGTGGTGGACTGGTTTGCCATCTTATAAAGTCCTATCATTTTAGAAAGTCCTATATGTTTTGTTTTATCTGAAAGTCTTTTATTTTGGATTGATTTTGTTCTCAGGATGTATGTCCCTCTCTTTCTTCTAATTAACTGTATTTTTATTTGATTTTCTTTGAGTAGCTACAACATGACTCCTCCTGTAGTTAGCCATGCTGAATCCCTGTGATACTCTTTTAAATGGCATTATTGACAAAGCCCTAAGTCCCTGATATGGAAACCACCAATTCAAATGAGCACACCTGCTATCTTAAAGAAACATGGGTTTTATTTTACTTAAGTCATGGAGGACATGTCAGTAGATCTCAGAGGACATGTCAGCAGGTCATAATTGTTCCCCAAGGTCATGTCAGCAGGTTACAAAGAACACATTAGTAAGCCACAGGCCCACTGTTTTTCTGCCCCAGCCCCTCAAAAGCCCACCAAAAAACACTATAAAAAAGCTTAGCCTATAAGAGATACTTTCTCTGTTTTGATTGCATAAAGAGATCTTTCTCAGGTTCGGTAATAAACCCGCTTGGACTGTTGAGTTTGCATCCCTTCTTTCCCACTCATCTATGGAATTGCTTTCTCAATTATGTTTTTGGACTGTTCACTTTGAGTGTGTGTAACTATGATTAAATTTTGTATATTGAGCTTTTATCCAGCAATTTTGCTGACATTTATTCTAACAGCTTGACTTAGGGTTGGTCCAGGTAGATTCCTTAGAATATTCTATGTGCAAGATCATGTCATCTCCAAATAAAGTTGCTTTTACTTTTTCCTTTCCAATCTGAAAGCTTTGATTTCATTTTCTTACCTGATTGCACTGGTTGATCTCTACTATAATGTTGAATAGAAGTAACGAGACTGCACCATTGACTACATTACTTGTGGCTATTTTGAGGATGCCCTTTACTAGGCTGAAGACGTTCCCTTATCTTTCAGTTTGTTAGGAATTTTTTTTATGTAAAGGTGTTAAATTTTGTGAGTTTGTTTCCCTCATCTCTTGAGGTGGTATATTTTTAAATGATTAACTGGCAGTCACCAGACTTTCCCTGGTCTGCTTTGGGATAAGAGTCTGTTTTGGAATGGAGAATAACCAACAGGGTTGTTGTCTAGAGTATTTAAAATTTGGATTCCAGTCCTGACTCATTATGATTTCCTGAGGACTGCTGCAATGATTATTTTACTTGGAACCATTTTTAATGCCATGTAAGAAATGGAAAGCTAACTCAAATTCATGTAAATTTTAAATACACATTCATACCTTTCATTCAGCATTTCTACTTTTAGGTGTTTACCCAACAGACAGATTTGCACAAGGATGCACATTATCTATCGAAGAATTTTCACTCCAGAATTACTTATGATAGAAAAAAATGGAAACAACCTACACATATGTGATTGGCTATATAAAGTAGGACATGGACATATTGTGGACCTCACTGTCCCTATTCCAAAGAGTGATGCATCTTATTGAGAAAGTTACTATGCAATAAGAAAACTTTACATTTTTACTTCATATAATTTTAAAATTTTTATTAGTACATGTTTGCAGTACATAATGATTACATTCATCATGAGGAGTTGGTACATGTACATAACACATCATAATTCTTTTTATGTCCTCTTTCCCCTTTCTCCTCCCCACTTCCTTTATCTCCTGGTCTTCTTATTTGGAAAAAATCTATCTCCCTGTTTCCTATTACCTATCTTTTATTTTTCTCTTTAATTAATATTTTGGCTTTCTCATATAAGAGAAGCCATGTGGTATTTAAGCTTGTGTATATGATTTATTTCATTTAAAATTATGGTCTCAAGGTACATCCATTTTCCTATGAATGACTCAAATTTATCCTTTTTTCTAGCAGAGTAGTACTGCATGTATATAAATACTACATTTTGTTTATCCATTCATCTTTTGATGAAAATTTAGGACATTTCTATTATGAATTGTACTACTATCAACATGGGTATACCCCATATGATTTTTTGTTTTTGTTTTTGGGGGTTGTTTTAGAGGGGATAAAACAGTCTCACTTTATAGTTCACACTGGTCTTGACATTGCTATGTCTCCCCAGCTGGCCTTGAACTCATGGTGATCCTCCTGCCTCAGCCTCTTCATGCTAAAATTACAAGCATGTGCCACTATGGTTGGCTATAATTTTGAACTACATATATTTTTGTAAGAAGAATGTATCAATAATTTTGTCATCAAAAATAAAAATATTGAGAATATTTTTAAATGAAAATGTATTTTAAAAGAAAATTATATAAATTCAAAATCTAATAGGGTTATTTTTTAAATTGTAGTGTAGCTACAGATGTTTTTATATTAGAATGCTTCTAACTATACACAGATTTGTAAATATTATTTTGTATCTGTGTAATTTAGTAAAAAATTATGCCCACAATATTTGATTATCTCCTTGTGATGGCCAGTCTATTGGAAAGACTAGTGCCTGAGTTTTTTTCCATGAGTTGAGGGTTAGCTGACCTGGTTAGCTGAGGTCTGTTCATTCAGGTTTTTCTATATTTGTCAATAGATTTCCTCAAATATAAGCAGGTAAAACCAAACTTTGAGGTATTACTATTTGTTACAGCCTTAATTTATGGGTTTATAAAGTTTATCTCTGTTATACATTATATTTGTCCCCCCCCAAAAAATATTCTAACCTCACCAAAGTGTGACCTTATTTGGCAATAGAACTATTACAGGTGTAATGAAGATGAGACCCTGCTGAAATAGTGTGGGCCTTTAATCTAGTGTCTCTGTTGTCCTTGTAAAGAATGGCCATGTGAGGACAGATGGACAGAGTGTGAATGCTGCATAATGAGGATGTCAAACACTGGAGTTAGACATCAGGGAGCCAAAGATATCAGAGGGCCAGCAATCCACCAGAGACCAAGAGAATAGAATATCCTGTTCTTTATAACACAGAAACTAAGAATTTACCAGAGACACACCAGGAGCTGTAAAGATGTACTATTAAAATTACACACCAGGGGGGCCAGGGATTTAGCTCAGCAGTGTATGCACCTGCCTGGCAAGTGTGAGGTTGTGAATTCAATCCCCAGTACAAAAAAAAAAAAAGATTGAGCCCCGGCCAGTGACCCCGAGTGGCAGGGGAACTGCCTGTACTCAGTGGCGTGAGCCAAAACCCTACACAGCAAACCCCATCCAGCTGTGCAAGTTTGGCACCTTGCTGGGAACCTCATAGGGCCCCACCCACCACGCCCAATGAGCTGGGGACCTTTGGGTAGTTCCCTAGGGGCTGGTTGGGCCACACCCAGTGACCCCAAGCAGCTGGGGAGTTTTTTTGTGGCACATGGCATGAGCTGAAGGCCTGCATTGTGTACTCCATCTAGCTTTTCAGCCTTGGTATGCCACTCAGAACCTGGTAGCATCCTGCCTAGCAAACTTAAATAGTCAGGGAGCGTCAGAGGGCCACATGGGGTTTGCTGAAGGCCCGCCCAGCATACTCCCCCCATTTGAGGAGCCTTTGAGTGCCACTAGGGACCTGGTAAGGCCTGACTAATGGCCCCCACTAAGCTGGGGAAACTCCCTAAAGTACAGACAGATATCCTCAACCCAGGAAGCAACTGAAACCTTGCATTCAGCTTCTCCAGGAGAATACAGGAAAATAACAAAACGCAAGAGCAAAATGCAATCTCAAACCCCCAGCCCATCCCAAACAAGCCTAGGAGACATGGACATAGAAGGAAATGTAAGCCATACACCTGAAATTTCTGAAATGATAACAACTGAAGTAAAGAAATAGCTCCATGAAGCTGTAAAGGAATGCAGATCAGAAATAACCTCCCAGGTAAAAGAAGAAATGATAAATGTAATAAAAGAAATGCTGAACACATCTAAAGAAGACATAGTTTAAAAAATTGAGAAGCACTGAAAAAAGATAGAAATCTTGAATGAATAATATAAGAAATAGAATGCATGAAACAGATTCAAAGAGATATCCAGGAGGTTAAAAACTCCATCGAAGCTGGCAAAACCACCTCAGTAAATGCGAAGATAGACTTTCAGACCTCGAAGACAAGATTACAACTAGTGAACAAGAAAGGTAACATCTTTTAAAAATAACAAGGAATAAGGAAATAACAATTCAACAGTTGCAAGATGATGCAAAGAAAAGCAATATAAGATTGATAGGTGTAAACGAAAAAAGAAGGTGACAACACAAATGATATCAAAAGACTATTTATAGAAATAATAGCCAAAAATTTCCCAAATGTGGGAAAGGAAAGTGACATGCAGATAAGTGAAGCATTTAGAACTCCAATTATCCATAACCAAAATAAATCTACACCCAGACTTTTAATAATCAGCATCTCAGAAACTCAGCATGAGAACAGAATATTAAAAGCTGTTAGAGAAAAGAGACAGATCACCTATAGGGGAAAGCCCATCAAAATCACAGCAGACTTCTCAACACAAACAATGAAATCAAGAAGAGCATGGAGTGAGGTGTTTTAAATCCTAAAGGAAAACAACTTCCAACCCAGGTTGATGTACCTGCAAAACTGTCCTTGAAAATTGATGGAGAAATAAGATACTTCCATGACAAAGAACAGCTGAAGAACTTCATGACCACCAAACCAACCCTGTAAAGAATTGAAATGAAAGATATTCTACATAGACATAAAATATAACTATGACTTCAAGAACACCAACAGAAAAAAAAAAAAAACACTAGGCAAGGCAAACAATTAAACAGAGGGGAAGGGTAAAGAAACAACAGCAGAAGGATAACATGACAAAAATAAGCCAATATATATCAGTTATAACCATTAATGTAAATGGTCTGAATTCACCAGTTAAGAGAAACCAACTGGCAGAGTGGATCAAGAGGCAGCATCCAACCATATCCTGTATACAAGAAACCCATCTAGACCAGAAGCTCTGAACTCCTTGCAGCCAGACTCAGGGTCCGGGTGGCCACACCCTGGGGTACACTCTGCCTGGCTGCCTGGGACCGGGAGGCCTTGGCCCCCACCCAGTAAGATGGAGGCTCCACCCGCATGCCCCAGGAGGCCACCCTCACTAGCTATGCACAGGATCCAGCTCTACCAGTTCCCATGACTCAGCACGACTCACCAGGGGAACACCTGACCAGCCTTGCAGGACACAGAGGTACTGAGCCCAGCCCAGGACCCCAGAGCTGCTCATCAAGGCCTGAACAGCATAGCTGCAGGGCCTTGGAGAGCTTGGGCTCCCCCCACCAGAGTGCAGAGCACACGCGAGCTCTATACTTCAGTAGAGCGACCTGTGTGCCGGGTCATAGAGCTCGCAGGCTCCACCCAGCCAGGAGTAAGGCCCTGGCACTGTAGGCCTGGGACTTGCCCAGGCTTGCCTGGCACACCAGAAGCTCTGAACTCCTTGCAGCCAGACTCACAGTCTGGGTGGCACTGCACTGGGTTACACTCTGCCTAGCTGCCTGGGACTGAGAGGCCTTGGCCCCCACCCAGTAAGGTGGAGGCTCCACCCACATGCCCCAGGAGGCCGCCCTCACTAGCTGCACACAGGATCCAGCTCTGCTGGGTCCCGCGACTCAGTGTGACCCACGAGGGGAATGCCCAGTCAGCCTCACAGGACACAGAGTCACATAGGTTCTAGAAGAAAATGACAAAATGAAAGAGCAAGAGGCAGTCTCAGTCTCCCAGCCCACTGAGAACAAATCCAAGAGACACTGAAATGGAAGACAGTGGGAGTCACACAACTGAACTTTCTGAAATGATAGAAAATGCAATAAAGAAATAGCTCGATGAAGCTATAGAGAAATTCAAATCAGAAATATTCTTTCAGCTAAAAAATGAAATGAGAATCATTGTTAAAGAAATGTGTGTATCTACAGAAGATCAAGATAAAAAAAATAGAAGAACTTAAGAAAATGATAGAAACTTTGAATGAACAATATAAGACACAAACAGAATGCATGAAACAGATGCAAAGGGAAATGCAGGAAATGAAAAATTCCATGGAAAGTTTGAAAAAGCACTTGAATGAAGCTGAAGATAGAATCTCAGATCTTGAAGAGAGCACGGGAGCTCATGGCCATGAAAGAAAAGATCTCTTAAAAATAGTAAGGAACCAAGAAACTACAATTCAACAGCTGCAAGATGATGCCAATAGAAATAACAGAAAATTAACAGGCATAAATGGAAAAGCAGGGGTCAATACTAATGACCTGCAAAGACTATTCACAGAAATAATAGCAGGAAACTTTCCAAACATGGGAAGAGAATCTGATATACAGGTAACTGAGGCATACAGAACCCCAATTAACCATAACCAAAATAAATCCTCACCCAGACATATAATAATAAAGGTATCAGAAATACAGCACAAGAACAAAATACTAAAAGCTGTCAGAGAAAAGAAACAGATCACCTACAAAGGAAAGCCTATCAGAATCATGGCAGACTTCTCCACACAAACCTTTAAGTTAAGAAGAGTTTGGAGTGAAGTATTTCAAATCCTGAAAGAAAACAACTTGCAATCCAGATTGATGTACCCTACAAAACTATCCTTAAAAATTGATGGAGAAATAAGATACTTTCCTGACAAAAAACAACTAAAGAAATTTATGGCCACCAAACCAACACTACAAAGAGTACTGAAAGACACTCTAGAAAGAGACAAAGATAGCCGCAATCTTCAGAACAACAACAAAAGGAAACCACTAAGCAGGGCAAATGATTAAACAGAAAATGTAGGAAACCAACAACAGAAAGATATCATGACAGGGATGAGCCAGTACATATCAGTTATATCAATCAATGGAAATGGTCTCAACTCACCAATAAAAAGAAACAGACTAGCAGAGTGGGTTAAGAAACAAAACCCAACAATATGCTGTGTACAAGAAACACATTTCACTCAAAAGGAAATTCACAGACTAAAAATCAAAGGCTGGAAAGCAATACTCCATGCAACAGGAACCCAGAAAAAAGCAGGGATAGTTATTATGTTCGCAGGCAATGCGAACTTCAAACTGAGAATGATCAAAAGACATAAAGAAGGTCACTACATACTTGTGAGGGGAAAACTTCAAGAGGAAGAGATTACAATCATAAATATATATGCATATGGGCACACCCAACTATGTAAGACAATTCTTAATAGACATGAAAAACCAAATAAACAATAATACAGTTATAACAGGGGACCTTAACACCCCACTGTCACAGAGAGACAGATCAACCAAACAAAAAATCAGCAAAGAAATAGCAGAACTGAATCAAGCTTGTGAACAAATGGACCTAGTAGATGTGTACCAAGTATTCCACCCATCAACATCAGAATACACATTCTTCTCAGCTGCACATGGGTCATTCTCTAAAATAGATCATATACTGGTTCACAAAACATGCTTAAGTAAATGCAAAGGAACTGAAATAATTCGATGCATATTATCTGACCATAGCGCAGTAAAATTGGAAATGAATGACAAAAAACCTACAATAACTGCATAAACACATGGAAATTAAATAATACTCTCCTAAATAACCAATGGGTCACAGAAGAAGTTAAAGAAGAAATTAAACAATATCTACAATTGAATGAAAATGCAAATACAAATTACCGGAACCTGTGGGATACAATGAAAGCAGTTCTCAGAGGGAAATTTATAGCTCTAAACTCTCATATCAGAAAAATGGAAAGAACACACATAAACTACCTAATGCTGCACCTCAAACTTCAAGAAAAAGAAGAGTAAGTCAAGTCCAAAGCCCAAAGAAGGGAGGAAATTATTAAGATTAGAGCAGAAATTAATGCAGTTGAAACTAAGAAAACAATACAAAGAATCAATAAATCAAAGAGTTGGTTCTTTGAAAGGGTAAATAAAATTGATAAACCCCTAGCCAACCTTATCAAGAAGAGGAAAGAAAAAACTCAGATTCATGCAATAAGAAATGAAAAGGGTGAAATCACTACAGACCCGGTGGAAATACAGAAGATCATCAACACCTACTTCGAAAACCTTTACTCACATAGATTGGATAACACAGAAGAAATGGACAGATTCCTAGAAACCTATGAATTACCAAAGCTGAATCAAGAAGATGTAAAGCTGCTGAATAACCCAATTTCAGCTAATGAAATTGAAAATGTAAT
>RJWM01050367.1:0-10776 GCA_004363535.1 Dasyprocta punctata
GGGGATCGAACTCACAGTCTCACGCCTGCCAGGGCAGGCGCTTAAGCCACTGAGTCAAACTCCCGGCCCTGGTTTTTTGAGGCAGGGTCGCACTATGTAGCTCAGGCCAGCCTTGCGCTCGCGTTGTAGCCCAAGCTGGCCTCGAACTCACAACGCTCCACCTACCTCAGCCTCCCGAGTGCTGGGATTAAAGGCGTGCGCCACCACGCCCGGCTACCAGAACATTTTCATTCTCTCAAATGTCTACAGACCTGGTCTGAGCCTTCTAGTCACCTAGAATCCTAGACTTAAAACTATTCTGTGCCACCTATCTCTCCTCTCTAACGACCTGAAATCTAGATTCCTTTTATTTATTTCTTTTTTTTTTTTTTTTTTGCGGCACCAGGGATCAAACTCAACCTCACGGCTGCCAGACAGGCACTTAACTCACAATGCTCATCCCTCAGCCTCCCGAGTGCTGGGATTCAAGGCGTGTGTCACCACGACCAGCTCCAACAGGATTTTTGAGTGGATTAACGAATCTAAGCCGGGTGTTGTGAGTTTGAGGCCAGCTTGGGCTACAACGCGAGTGCAAGGCCGGCCTGAGCTACATAGTGTGACCCTGCTTCAAAAAACTAGGGCCAGGGAGAATGGCTCAGTGGCTTAAGCGCCTGTCTGGCAGTCGTGAGGTTGTGAGTTTGATCCCCAGTGCTGCAAAAAAAAAAAAAAAAAAAAAATAGTAACAATAATAATAATAATGTTAAGCAGCCTCCTAATACTATACTAAAATATCAATAAAACAATACACTAAGAAGGCAAGACATCTGAACACTAGCCTTTCTCTGGCACTAATAAGCTACCTGTGTCATGCTAGGTGACCTACCTCCTTAGAACCTCCATTTTCTCTGCAGTTAAAGGAGACCAATTTTCTTGGTATTTCTTTCAGCACTAAAGTCCACAAGATCACCAAAAGTTGTAGCCATGTGTCTTAGAGGTTATAGATCATATATTGGTAACATTTGCGAGATCTGAGTTGAAGTACCAAGATACGCAGTCATATTTCTGAACTAGAACGACCTATAAATCGTCCCTCAGCCGGGCGTGGTGGCGCACGCCTTTAATCCCAGCACTCGGGAGGCTAAGGTAGGAGGAATGTTCTGAGTTCAAGGCTGGCTTGGGCTATAATGCGAGTGCAAGGCCAGTCTGAGCTATATAGCGCGACCCTGCCTCAAAAAACTAAGGCCCAGAGTTTGGCTCAATGGCTTAACCACCTGACTGGCAGGTGTGAAGTTGTGAGTTCGATCCCCAGTGTCGCAAAAAATAAATAAATAAATAAATAAAATAAATCGTCCCTCAACTTTTTCACCCTGCATTTCCCTATTGAGAAAACATGTGAAGAAAATAACGTTGGTAGCCAGGAGTTTGGCTCAGTGGCTTAAGCACCTGTCTGGCAGGTGCAAGGTTGTGAGTTCGATCCCCTGGTGCCACAAAAATAAATAAATAAATAAATAAATAACATTGGTAGTATTTCTGTGATTTACACACTAACCATGGTCCCAGTGGCTTCAGAATTTTCCTGGTCTAACAATAGGAACAACAACAGGACTTACTTCATAAAGCTGTTGCAAAAGTTAAATAAAATAAACAGGCACTCCAGACAGCACCTGCTACATAGTAATGTCCAGTACAAATTACTCATTATCACCACAGTGGCAAAGTCATTCTTCTCACTCTCCAAATCACAAATATAGAAAAAACTTCAGAAAAACTTAATTAAAAAAAATCTAAACCAATTTGCAGCAGCTCTAATAAAGTGTTCCAATCTGTGCATGTATAAAGAACAGGAATTTTTATTAAGTCATCACTCAGTGCTATTACTGAGATGTTAGTTTCTTGACAAGACTGTGGCATTCAGGGGAAAACATCTCTGGGTCAATCATTAAATCTCAATGTCCTAATGAAATAAGGTTATATTCAGTACTAGTCTACCCTATCCTACTAAAACTACAGTTCCACCTTTTACCATACATGCTTCCTTTTAGTTTTTGATATTTGGTAGAAGTTCAACAGGCTTAAAAGGAAACTCTCTCTTCTAATAATATCCTGCATTAACATTACCGCAACATGTTAGAAATGCTTCCTTATTTCCCTACATCTCAAAAGTAAGTGCAAAGTCCAGTACCATAGCACACTTCCAGCCACTCCCAGCTACTCAGGAGGCCGAGGCATGAGGCAGAATGATCTCAAATTCACAAGGCCTGTCTGGAGAACCTAAAGAGATATTTAGAAATATGAAGTCAGTCAGGCATGGTGGCGCACGCCTGTAATTCCAGCACTCAGGAGGCTGAGGCAGGAGGATTATTTTGAGTTTGAGACTGGCCTGGGCTACAAAGTGAGCTCAAGGTGGCCGACAACTGCATAGTGAGACCCTATCTCAAAAAATAGGGCCAGGGATTTAGCTCAGTGGCCTAAGTACCTGCCTGGCAGGTGTGAAGTTGTAAGTTTGATCCCCAATACCAAAAAACCCCCATAATTTTCAGAAAGGAAATAGTGCCAAATGAGAAGGGCATTCTTACAAGGTCAACAAGGCTGAATGAAATGCAACACAGTCTGGAGATTAAAGCTCTACAGAAAGATACACAGGTTACTTACAATCCCTACCATGCTATGGCTATCACATTTTTAGTTTATATGATTCACTCTTCATCTTTTCCCAATAGTATGTAAGTAGCCTAATGCTATTATTCTTTTTTTTTTTTAAGTAACCTAATGCTATCCTGCAGTATTTCCTAAAGACATGAAGTATCAGAAGCCCTTGCCATCACACACGGGGAATCTGCTCCTGTGTCACACGCCCAGGACCAGAATTTAAGCAAGGGGCTCTTCACTTGTTTATCTCTCTGCCACATGGCAAGGATCTATCCTAAACCCTGACAGCATCTTTCCCCAACACCACAAACTGGCTCTGGACTTGCATGAAAGTATCTTTTTAAGAAATTCATGAATAGCCGGGCGTGGTGGCGCACGCCTTTAATCCCAGCACTCGGGAGGCTGAGGTAGGCGGAGCATTGTGAGTTCGAGGCCGGCTTGGGCTACAACGCGAGCGCAAGGCCGGCCTGAGCTACATAGTGCGACCCTACCTCAAAAAATCAGGGCCGGGAGTTTGGCTCAGTGCCTTAAGCGCCTGCCCTGGCAAGCGCGAGGTTGTGAGTTCAATCCCCGGTGCCGCAAAAAAAAAAAAAAAAAAGAAATTCATGAATAACTAAGAAAAAAAGTCAAGATTTTGAAACAATTTTCAAAGAGTTAACCTGCTCCCACAGATAAAAATGGAAGAGGCATTAGTTTGAAGTTTGCATTTGTAATTAAAGTAATGTCTCCTAAATACCAGCTTCTTTAAAATACAAATCATCCTTTGCTGGTACTCAGATTCTGAAAAGTGTAAACCCTGGTATCTACCATTTATTGAGCCAAGCCACTTAACTGCTCTCACCTCTACCACTGGCAACATGACAGTAATGATATTACTCTTCTTATAAAATTTCTGTACATAGGAGCCGGGGATTTAGCTCAGTGGCATAAGTGCCTACCTGGCAAGCATGAGGTCCCAAGTTTGAACCCCGATATTAAAAAAAAAAATTCTGCACATAATGAACACACAGTGAGCACACAATAAATTTCAGTTTAAGGAAAAAAATACATGTTGGGCATGGTGGCTCATGTTTGCAATCCCAGCATCCTGGGAAACTCAGGCAAAAGGACCACTTAAGTACTCAGATAGACAGTTTCAAAGTGAAAAGAACTGGAGATGAGGCTTAGTGTGAAAGTTCCACCAATTTTCACATAATGATTTATCAAAATGCCACAGTAAAAGTTTAAAGATATGCCTGCCTACACAAAGCACAATAAATTAGAAAAAGGAAAATCAAGTATTATAACTGTGGTTTCTAAGAAAATTTCTCCATAATTTCTATAAATGAGGGCTGGGAGTTCGGCTCAGTGGCTTAAGCACCTGTCTGACAAGGTGCAAGGCTGTGAGTTCAATCCCTGGTGCCGCAAAAAAAAAAAAAAAAAAAAAAAAAAAACCATGCATAATTTCTATAAATGTATGTTACAGAACTACAAAAGACAACAAAGGGCCAGGGATTTAGCTCAGTGGCACAAGTGCCTGCCTGGCAAGCGTGAGGTCGTGAGTTTGATCCCCAGTACCAGAAAAAAAAAAAAAAGACAAAATCAGAGAAGCTGCCTTTTATTGCACTAGAGATAAAATGCATTTCAAAAACTGCTGGCAATATCTTTTTCAAATTCACACTTCCAACATCACTTAATTAGATGTCAAAAATTTACAATTTCTTCATAGTCATTTCAACAAACTTTATGTAGGAGTGTAAATACCTATAAATTTACTATATATTTTATCCAAATTTCTAGAATTCAGTAAGCACCAAGAAGCCTAATTTTTAAGACTCAGTTCCTTAAGATGAAATCTTATCTCAAAGCATCAAAGCAGTGAAATGGGAAAAAAAAAAAAAAAAAAGAATCAGATACAGATACCCACACGTAAAAATCATCTTTTCAAGTCAGCTGAATTTCCCTATGTGAGGGGAAAGAGGAAGGTGGAAAAAAGAAAGCTAGAGAGAGATGAACGGCAAAATGAGAGAAGGGAGGGATGGACTGTGCCTAAGTAGTAAGGCCCAAAGGAGAGCGGCTCAGTTTCAAACAAGTTTCCTAAGCCAGGTGTGGTGGCGCATACCTTTAATCCCAGCACTCAGGGAGGCTGAGGGAGGAGGAGCATCGTGAGTTTGAGGCCAGCTTGGGCTACATAGTGCAACCCTATCTCAAAAAACTAGGGCTGGAAGTTTGGCTCAGTGGCTGAAGCGCCTGCCTGGCAAGTGTGAGGTTGTGAGATCCATCCCAGTATTCTCCAGACACCAGTGAAAGAGACAAAGCATTTAAAAATCCCAAAGCTATTACCTTTTTAATTCTCTTACACCAGAACTAGTTGGTTAGTACCCCTTAGACTGGGTCTCACTATGCCGTTCAGACTGGCCTTGAGCTAGCTCACTTTGTAGCCCAGGGTGGTCTCGAATTTGCAACGATGCTCCTGTCTCAGCCTCCTGAGTGCTGGGATTACAGGCGTGCACCACCACATCAGGCAGTTAGCACCCCTTCTAAAGCTAATTCCTCTTCCTTTCTAACAAAGGCCTACTTGTGGTGGTGAACCTATGGCACCCATGTGGCAGGAGCTGTTTGCTATCACTGAAAGCACTAAAAGTTTTGCTATTATTCAGATACTGCTAAACTATAGCATCTAGCCAGAATTCAACACAATTGTTTCATTAAACCTGTTTTTTTTTTTTTTTGCAGCACTGGGGATTGAACTAACAACCTCGAGTATTGTCAGACAGGCACTTAGGCCACTGAGCCAAAGTCCCAGTCCTGGTTTTTTGAGGCAGGGTCACACTGTGTAGCTCAGGCCGGGCTTGCACTCACGTCGTAGCCCAAGCCGGCCTTGAACTCACAATGCTCTGCCTATCTCAGCCTCCTGAGTGCTGGGATTAAAGGCGTGCGCCACCACACCTGGCTTTTTTTTTTTTTTTTTTTTTTTTTTTTGTGCCAGGGATCAAACTCACAACCTCACGCCTGCCAGGCGCTTATGCCACTGAGCTAAATCCCTGGCCCTATTTTTTTTTTTTTTTTGCAGCACCGGGGATTGAACTTACAGCCTCACGCCTGTCAGACAGGCACTTAAATCACTGAGCCAAACTCCCAGCCCTGATTTTTTGAGTCAGGGTTGCACTGTGTAGCTCAGGCCAACCTTGCGCTGGCGTTGTGGCCCAAGCCGGCCTCGAACTCACAATGCTCCTCCTACCTCAGCCTCCCAAGTGCTGGGATTAAAAGCGTGTGCCACCACGCCCGGCCCTGGCCCTATTTTTTTGAGACAGGGTCTCACTGTGTAGTTCAGGCTAGCCTTGAACTCACTTTGTAGCCCAGACTGGTCTTGAACTCACAAAGATCCTCCTGCCTCAGCCTCCCGAGTGCTGGGATTAAAGGCATGCAGCACCACACCTGGCTCTGTTTTTACTATTAACGTGTATTTATGGCAAATAATTTTTTATACAGGATAATGATAAAATTTCCTCTCAAAATAAATTGTGGGTTGCAAAGTATTAATTACTTAATATTTAAAATAGTAAAAAACCAACATATTAGATAATAACATGATGATGGTGATAAAAGAAAGATCAAAGCTGAGTTTAGAACACATGTTCACTAGGTGTGAGGCCGTGGGTTCAATCCCCAGGACTGCAAAATGATTTAAGCAAGTGTCATTATTTTTCAACTGTAAGCTCCAGTATACTCATCTCTAATATTAGTATATCGGCATCTATTAAAGTATAGTTAGGAGCCAGGCGTGGTGGCGCAGGCCTGTAATCCCACACTTAGGAAGCAGGAGGACCATTGTGAGTTACAGACCAGCCTGGGCTACAAAGTGAGCTCAAGACCAGCCTGAACTGCAGAGTAAGACCCTGTCTCAAAAAGACAAAAAAAAAAAAAAAAAAAATGTATAGTTAGGGGGCCGAGGATTTAGCTCAGCAGTATAAGCACCTGCCTGTTAAGTGCAAGGTTATGCGTTTGATCCCCAGTACCAAAAACATAACATAACATAACATAACATAACATAACATAACATAGTTAGAATTGGTGGCAATCCCAATACTTAGGAGGCTGAGGCAGAAGGATCACCGTGACTTTGAGGCCAGCCTGGGCTACATAGTGAAACCCTGTATCAAAAAATAAATAAATAAGCCGGGCGTGGTGGCGCACGCCTTTAATCCCAGCACTCAGGAGGCTGAGGTAGGTGGAGCGTTGTGAGTTCGAGGCCAGCCTGGGCTACAACGCGAGTGCAAGGCCGGCCTGAGCTACATAGCGCAACCCTGCCTCAAAAAACCAGGGCTGGGAGTTTGGCTCAGCAGCTTAAGCACCTGTCTGGCAGGTGCGAGGCTGTGAGTTCAGTTCCCGGTGCCGCAAAAATAAATAAATAAATAAATAAATAAGGGAAAAAATGGGGCCAGAGATTTAGCTCAGTGGTCTAAGTGCCTGCTTGGCAAGCACGCATTTGTGAGTTCGATCCCTGGTACAAAACAAAACAAACAAACAAAAAAAAAACTACAGAAACAACTACGTGAGTTAGCGTACCCCAATACCTGGTACTCCTGAGTGTTCAACAACTACCTATCTATTCCTTCCCTCTTTAAGGCTATTACCAGAAAGCACTTTTAGAGACCTCCAGGGAGAAGCTTTGGGTGGAGCTAGGGAATGAAAGCCAGGCTTCCCATATTGTTCTAATTGTAACACTTCTCCCTAAGATCCTCAAGGGACCCTAACCTTGCTTTTTACACTGATAAAGCTACAGTCTATTCTCTCCCATGGCTCATAATTCTAGTTACAAGCGAGTAAGAGGGACTAAAATGCTGGAGGAAAAAGTACATACCTTAAATCACTGAGAAGTCAAACCCTAGAGGGTACCAAGGAAGCAAAAGCCATTTTATAACAGAAGTCCAAGCTAAATGAACGCATTTCACTTTCTTTGGGCAAATTCCACAATGCTATAATGGGAAAGGGTCACTAGGTAGTCCAAAAACCAACCTTGTTCCTTTATCCTCTGCTACTGACCAACTAGAGCCCATAGGTAAGAAGCCCCTTGAGATAAGAAAAAGGTCCAACCTTCAGTAGGAGTGCTCCAAAAACAGGAAGACGGAGTAATTTCTATAGTCCTGCCATTGTGCAATGTAGGCACTTTATTTATATATACCATCTAATTTCTCTAAACCTGTGAGGCAATCCCGAAACAATTCACCAAATTGACAACTCTCCAAACAGTCAATTAACTACACTTACCAAAATTTTAACTATTTAGGCAGTTTATAACAATTCATACTGATGCAAGTCTGATTAGCTTTTAAAGATTTCTGCCAAGTTAAAACTGATTGGAACAACAGCATTTTCAAGAATGTCCAAAGTGTCTCCATCCCAGTTCCCTGCTGCTGTAACTGGAGAGAGAGAACTGGGGCAGAGAGAGGACCTCTGCTGGTGGAACGATACAGCCTCATCTGAGCTGCAGCGGATGGGAGAGATGGCGGGGGCAATTAAGGAGATTAACAACAAATTCCATAAATTCTACAAATCAGATTCAGCAAGGGCTGGGAGTTTGGCTCAGTGGCTTAAGCGCCTGTCTGGCAGGTGTGAGGCAGTGAGTTCGATCCTGGTGCCACAAAAAAAAAAAAAAAAAAAAAGGCAAAAAAAAATCAGATTCAGCAAACTGACTTTTGTTGGATTAGGTATTAAATAAATGGGACATGTGGTAAACTGGTTTTCAGTACCTTGGATTTTGGTGAACTGGTTTGCTTTACCTATCTATTCAATAACATTAACTACTTACAGATAAGGAAATTAACTCACAAATTAACATTTCTAAAGTAACACAGCTACACTCTGGGTTCTTTGTATATTACCTCTGTTCATTCTCCAGTTAAGAGCTGTGTGGTGATTCTATGTCCTTTGACCATTACTTCGCATCCAAAAAGGAAAAGAAAAAGCCGGACGTGGTGGCGCACGCCTTTAATCCCAGCACTCGGAGGCTGAGGTAGGAGGAGCGTTGTGAGCTTGAAGCCGGTTTGGGCTACAACGCGAGTGCAAGGCCAGTCTGAGCTACATAGTGCGACCCTGCCTCAAAAAACTAGGGCTGGGAGTTTGGCTCAGTGGCTTAAACACCTGTCTGGCAGGCGTGAGGTTGTGAGTTCAATCCCTGGTGCCACAAAAAAAAAAAACCAAAAAAAAAAAAAAACCCAAAAGCTCATGTTCTAACACATGTAGTTTTCCTACATCATAACAACTTCCTGAAGTAATTTTAACCTCTCCCCTACTGCTTAAATTTGTCTTTTTTCAGCAAAGATTTGTATCTTCTATTCAAAGGTTAAGTAGCATTATTTCAGACAAAGTCAAGATAGAGATGTCACTATTTTATTAGCCACAACAACCATTTTGTTCATATGATTTCAGATTTTTTTTTTTTTTTTTTTTTTTTGTCTTTTTGAGATAGGGTCTGATCATGCAATTCAGGCTGGTCTTAAAGTCATTTTGTAACCACCAGCCTCAAACCCACAGCGATCCTCCTGCCTCAGCTCCCCAAGTGCTGAGATTACAGGCATGCACCACCACACACGGCTTCAGATCAAATTTCGCAGAGCTAAAATTGCTTAAGAACTTCCATTACCATCTTTAGGTGACTCTAAGCCTGGCAATCCCTGGGAGATGCTATAACTTTATCCTCTATGTTCATTTCATTCATGTACAGAGATAAAATTTCATGATGAATTATTTTGTTCTAAGTATGACTACATTAGTCTCATTAAATAAATGTAAAAATTCATCAGCTGGGTATGGCAGCACACACTTCGAAAGCCAGCACTTTGAGAGCTTGAGACACAGGATCCCAAATTTGAGTCACACCTGGGAAACTGAGCAAAGACCTTGTCTTGAAATAAAAAACAAAGGCTGTAGCTCATTGCAAAGGCCCTGGGTTTAACCTTCAGTACCACTAATAATAGTAATAGTAATAATCCTAAAATCTACAAAATGTATATATATGATACCAGTGCTTGCTCGAATTATTTGCTTTACAGTTGTACTCCACAAATTTTTCATATATATGATGCTAGGATATATGTCTTTTATCACCTATTAGCACATAAAACCTAACTTACAGTAAAAATTACAAGGTTCTATTAACAAAATAATAGTTCAAGGCTCTCTAAACTGAATGGAGTGGTACACACCTATAATTTCAGGAGGCTGAGACAGGATGACTAAAAGTTTTAAGACCAGTCTGGGCAACGTAGTGAGATCTTGTTGCAAAACAAAACTTTACAGGAGGCTGAGGCAGGAAGATTGTTGTGAGTTCGAGACCAGCCTGGGCTACAAAGTGAGTTCAAGGCCAGCCTGAACTGCATGTGAGACCCTGTCTCAAAACATAGGGCTGGGGATTTAGCTCAGCGGCTTAAGCACCTGCCTGGCAGGCGTGAGGTTGTGAGTTCGATCCCTGGCACCAAAAAGTAAAAAAACAAAAACAAAAAAAACTTTAAGCCGGGCATGGTGGCACACGCCTTTAATCCCAGCACTCGGGAGGCTAAGGTAGGAGGAGCATTGTGAGTTCGAGGCCAGCTTGAGCTACAGCGTGAGCGCAAGGCTGGCCTGAGCTACATAGTGCGACCCTGCCTCAAAAAAACCCAGGGCTGGGAGTTTGGCTCAGTGGCTTAAGCGCTTGCCCTGGCAGGTGTGAGGTTGTGAGTTCGATCTCCGGTGCCACAAAAAAAAAAAAAAAAAAAAAAAAACCACTTTAGAAGTACTAGCAATATGGAACAGTGGTAGAGAGCTTGCCTACCATGTGTGAGGCCCTAAATTTAACCCCTAATGCAAATGAATAAATAAGAAAATAAATAGGCTAAGTAACTATAAATATTTTCTGCTCTTTTAGGTAAGCAGAAAAATTCTTTGTTCATAGAGCTTATAATGCGGCTCACACATGATGCATCATGGGAATACAATGGGGACTGAACCTAGGGTCCTGAGCATATGAAGCACATGCAATAACCCTGAGCCATACTGCCATCTTTGAAAGCATTTTTAGGGCCCGAGCGGCACAGGCATGGATCAGGACTAAACATGGACTGCCTTCCGGGGTCCTCACCTGGGACCTCGGAGGAGAACGAGAGGGGCTCCTCGCGGGGCCCCCGCCCG